>CM070007.1:13088878-13368878 GCA_036247105.1 Cirrhinus mrigala | reverse complement strand
GTCAAAATATGGGATCTGCCTAATAGATCTGTCAGCATCCATTATGTCATTAATATTCATTAAACAACATTGCAGAAAAAAAGAGAAACCCCCCCAGTGCTCTGGGATGGATTAATTTAGTCATTTTAATAAGCCCTTTAAAACCAAACATGAACACATAGTTAAGTCTAAATGCAATAACTCTAAAGCTAATTTAAATTACAAGCCTTCTGCTTCTCAAAGTCAGACAGTGTTCAATCTATATTAATGTATTAAGATATGGTTCATGCCGTGGAAATAATATGACTATCAGAGCTGAGTAGATTACTTACAGATTGTAGTTTGTTACGGATTATGAAAACTGTAGTTAATAACGTAATCTAGGTTACTCATTTTAGGTAATGTATTCTGACTACTTTTTAGATTACTATTAGATTACTTTTTTTAACTTAAATGGACCACATTGATATAAATGTTTTCAATTGTATTTCATTTTCTAACGTCAACATCATAAAATCACAATAGTTCAAGTAAATTTATTTTAAGGGGTTTAGCTGACAAAAAAAATAAATAAATAAATAAAAATAATGATAATAAACTTTAGGAGTCCCTTCATTATATGAAAAAAGGTGATTTATATTATTTATATTATTTGAAAGGTTTTTGAAATATTTGTCTAGAATTCTAGAATCAAAGATTGATGAAGGTCTCTGGATATGATAAAAACATGGTATTTCACAGCTGTAACTTGGATAATTATTTGTCTCATACATGATCTGAAAAAAACTAGGGAGAATCAATAAATGATAAATAATACTGACATTGTGTGAATAATATGTTATCATGTAATCCATAAAAATGTAATTGTATTCTGATTATGAGTATTTTAAAATGTAATATGCTTTAATTACAATTACTTAATTTTTAAAATCTGATTACATAATCTAGAGTACATGTGATCAGTTACTACCCAGCACATTGGGTTGTGATAATAAATCGATGCATCGTGATTCATGGATCAATTCCAGATTTTCCGAATGCATCACCATTCTCTTTGGAATCGATATGGAACTTTTAAATTCAGAATCGATTCGGAAGTGTTTAACAGCAGATGGCGTTCTGATCTAGTCTTTATATGCACACTTAGATGCTAACTAAGAAGAGCGCTGAAAAGCATCATGTAATTGCACCCCGGCTCAGAATGCTTTTATGCTGTAAGATTAATGTAAACAACCCACTGCGAGCACCCTAACTCCCTTCAATTTCTGAACTTTATGAATGATTATTTTAGATTCAATGTGTGTAAGGAATTGGAAGCAAGCAGAGTACGGCTGTTTCTAAAGCATGCAACGCCACCTGCTGTTAAAGTTCAGAATTGATTCGAGAGAGAATCGCAATGCATTCAGAAAATCTCAGAATCAATGCAGAATAATTTCTCGATTCACGATGCACTGATTTATTGTCGTAACGCTACCCAGCACTGACAAGTACTTATTCATTTTATTATTAACTCTGTTTTCTGTTGAATAATTATTTTTTTATTTTATTTTATCTTATCTTATCTTATCTTATCTTATCTTATCTTATCTTATCTTGTCTTGTCTTGTCTTGTCTTGTCTTGTCTTGTCTTGTCTTGTCTTGTCTTATCTTATCTTATCTTATCTTATCTTATTTTATTTTATTTTATTTTTTATTGTACTAGTCCCTAACCAAAACCTTAACAATATCATGACCAAAAGCATTATTTTTATATTATTTTATTTTATTTTATTTTATTTTATTTTATTTTATTTTATTTTATTTTTTATTTTATTTTGCTAATCCCTACCTGAAACCTTACTGATATCATGAGCAAAAGCATTATTTTATTTTATTTTATTTTATTTTATTTTATTTCATTTCATTTGTGAAAAATACATTGAGAGAAAACTGACAACATGCCGACAGACAAGACAAAGCAGGTTACTTCCGGTATGAAACAAGTTCTCAGCTTTAAAATGTTGTGATTTTTTTTTTTTAATTCAAACAGTAAAGAACATTACCGTTTTGTGGCTCTTTAATGTGTAGTGACAGATCACTGTATTGCCTTATTAGATTAATGAAATTTGAACCGATCGTTTTTTCTTTTTTACTTAAAGCATGAAAAAAACATAAATGAACTTTAGAATGTATTTCAACCGCAGAAAGACGTAAATACACACAATGTTTAAAGGAACACTCCACTTTTTTTGAAAATAGGCTCATTTTCTAACTCCCCTAGAGTTAAACAGTTGAGTTTTACCGTTTTCGAATCCATTCAGCCGATCTCCGGGTCTAGTGGTAGCATTTTTAGTATAGCTTAGCATAGTTTACTGAATCCGATTCGACTGTTAGCAATAATATCAAAATATCAAAACTCTTCGCTCAGAAATGACCAAAGAGTTTTGATATTTTTCCTATTTAAAACTTGACTCTGCTGTAGTTACATCGTGTACACAGATGGACGAAAAATGAAAAGTTGCGATTTTCTAGGCTTATATGGCTAGGAACTATACTCTCATTTCAGTGTAATAATCAAGGAACCATGGGTGCAGCAGGCGCAATGATATTACGCAGCTGTCAGCTCTGCCGGCTGCAACTCTGCATCTACACAAACTTAGTGCCGGTCACTTTCAGGCGCTGCGTGATATCATTGCGCCTGCTGCACCCATGGTACGGCAGCAAAGTTCCTTGATTATTACGCCGGAATGAGAGTATAGTTCCTAGTCATTTCAGCCTTGAAAATCACAACTTTTCATTTTCCGTCAGTCTTAGTACACAAAGTAACTACAGAAGAGTCAAGTTTTAAATAGGAAAAATATTGTCATTATATATGGTCATTTTGGAGCGAGATGCTATCGGTCTAATCAGATTCAGTGATCTATGCTAAAAGTGCTACCGCCTGACCCGGAGATTGGCTGAATGGATTCAAAAACAGTAAAACTCAACTGTTTAACTCTAGGGGAGTTGGACAATGAGCCTATTTTCAAAAAAAGTGGAGTGTCCCTTTAAAGTTTAAGTCCACCGAAGTTATTCTACTCTCCTGTCTAATTTGTTTGTCAGACAGAACGGCGGATTCTGCATTATGATTGGTCAGATCGCCTGTCAATTAAGCTGTTTGCGAAGGGTCAGTTAGAATCTGACTAAATAAATGGATTAATTGATTGATTGAATGAATTTGCTTAGAGTTTTAGAATTTTTAGATTTTACTAAAAGAAACAAAAACCCAATAGACTTTGCAGGCAGAATTCTGGAAAAATAATACATAAAACACCAGATAATACCTGCAGAACAAACAACAGGTTTGTGACCTCTAAAGGCCAATTCACACTGCACCGACAGACTCAGAACGATGCAGATAACTGATCGGGAACAGTAAATCACGACTCATTTCAGAACCCGACAAACACCGATTCAACATGTTTAACTGGCACAAAAATAAGTGCCGGCCAATGGCAACAGGGCTAACATCTCTCTTGCCGTCTGTCGGTGCAATGTGAATAGGCCTTAAAATAGCTCACTGAGTCAGAGCAAAACATGTTCAACAGGACCTTAGGAAAAAAAGATGAATTAAGCCAAATTAGATTATAATGAAATTAAACAAAACTACTTAAAGCTGATGCAATTTGTTCTTTCAGTAAAAAATATTTCGTATTCATCAGGATATAATGCAGGGCGGGGTTTAAAAAGTGAACAAGTGAAGGCTGTGTTATTACTAAAGTTATTTCCCTCGCCCGTTCTGCCTCGGTTACATCAGCAAAAAATAAAAGCTTTGTAAAGCGGCCGAGAAAATGATTACGTTTTGATGAATGACTATAAAAACAAACATTGTTTTCTTTAGAATAATATGCGCTGATGAATAGCACATAATAAAACCAGGGACATATATTAGGAGAGTAATTAGAGCCCATTTTTATTTCAGGTTTTCTTTGTACTCCAGGCCGAAATTATAACAAAAGGAGGGAAATTGTTAAGAGAATACACCATAAGAGAATACCTGACTACCGTGTCCAGCCCTGAACTTAAACTCCTGACTGTTTACAGGCAAACATAGCCTACACACAAAGAAAGCCAGAGACAGACAGTCCTCGCTTCTGAATGAGGACATGCTGTGCTCCTGCTGCACACAAAATGAGATGGAAACTGCACTTTTGAACCTCACACACGACACATAAATCAGCAACATATTCGATCGTCCTTATGCAAACCGCTATGAAGAGCATCTATTGTGCTTGTATGTGTAGTGCTTACTAATGCTTTGTCAATGTAAACCTGTTTATCATGTCAGTAAAGCCCATTTTAATCTCGAATCTTGAGAGGGAGAAGGAGAGGAATGTTAATAACAGTGCTAAATGAAAGACAAAATGAAATTAAAAAAATTATTTTTTCATTTTGGGATCAATAAACAATGATAAACTTTCTTGACTAGAACATGTAGAGCATTAAGAACATAAAAATGTACACTGATGTATAGAGAGATACTTTCTCCGTTTTTCTATTCTCTTTTGCATCGATTGCCCTGTTTCTACAGGCTGAGCTGCAGAAGATGAGGCAACAGGCTCAGGAGACGAAGCAGCTCATCGAGGAACAGGAGGGAAAGGAACGTGAGCTGCTGAAGATCATAGCAGAGGCTGATGCTGAGAGGATCCGGCAGAAAAAAGAGCTCGATCAGGTACAGACAGGTGGAAGGTTTCAGTGAGCGTCTGCGTGTCCTTGCGTTTCTGCTTCAATAGGCTGTTTACACTAAGGATGAAAGAGACGGCAATCTAGGTTCATTCAAAAGTCATTAGATCTGGAATCTCACTTCTGAGAAAGTCCAGCGGGAACAGGGTCAAACTCTTTAAAATAGCAAAAGGAAACTGAGACACTGGGGAGGCCTAAATTGGTCTTGGCATTTTGAAACATTAAGTGCTTCTGATCTCAGTAAGTCAGCAGTCGAACATGATTAACCAGCTGGCCAGACAAGTAAATCAGATAGTAGGAGCTGATGTGATGATAAATTTTTTTTTGTCTTAAATTCTTAAGTTCAACCAGACAGCATTATGATGGACATAATTTCAGTGACTGATTTAAAGGTTAGTTTTATATTCTTTGGGGGGTTTAAGGTCTAAAATGTCAAGGTGATGTCTGGAGAAAGTTTTAAAGAAAAAAACAAAAAAACAAAAAACTCCATAAATACTGAATTTCCTTTAGAAATGTATTAAGTATTTCGTGGACAGCAGCGCAAAGTCGATTCTGTGTTTACTTGATCTAATATTTGATGTTTTAAAAAATGTTGTAGATTTAAGTAGCAAATGAGAATCGCTAAACAGTTTTTAAATAACGAAAGAATATGTAAAAGTATGGTATTCAGGGTAAAAAGCGCCCCTGCTGTTGGGGCTAAAAGGCACAATAATTAACACGATAATTAATAGAAGGTTGACTTTTTCATTTGTTGACATGACATTGTTAGATTCAGATGGTAAATATGATATGTGACTCTGGACCCTGGTCATAAGGGTCAATTTTTTAAAATTGAGATTTATAAACAAACATAAATAAGCTTTTCATTGATGTATGGTTTGTTAAGATAGGACAATATTTGGCAGAGATACAACTATTTGAAAATAAGGAATCTGAGGGTGCAAAAAAATCAAAATACTGAGAAAATCGCCTTTAAAGTTGTCCAAATTAAGTTCTTAAAAATGCATATTACTAATCAAAAATTAAGTTTTGATATATTTACAGTAGGAATTTTACAAAATATCTTAATGGAACATAATCTTTACATAATATCCTAATAATTTTTGGCATAAAAGAAAAATCAATCATTTTGACTCATACAATGTATTTTTGGCTATTGCTATAAATTTACCCCAGTGACTTAAGACTGGTTTTGTGGTCCAGGGTCGCATATATTATGCTGGGTGTCCATCTTAGAGATAATTACTATGTTTAGAATTAAATTATCATATTTAAAAACATGCTATTAATCATATCATATAACAAAATATCATTTATTGTCACTACTATATTCAATTACTATGGGATCGCTTTTAATGCTTTCACAATCTTTTTATTTTAAAATGATTTTGTTTCTGTATTTTAAAATATATGTTTTATATTAACATATTTTAATGACAGTATATTTATCGAAAAGAAATCTTTTATTTTTCAAAATAAGCAGAAAACTTATAAACTTTGCTAAAGTGATTATTTTGAACAAGTATTAACTTAGACATTATTTTAGCTAAAGTATTTGTATCAATACTGTGTGCCTTTTACCCCATGCTGGTGAGCCTTTTACCCGGTGTGTGGGCCAGAAGTCCCCCCTTTCCACCTCATACATTTATAAGATTTTTAAACAAAATGAACAACTTGTATGATTTATTTTTACACAAAAAAAAAACGTATATATTTTTCCACAATCATACACTTTGGGCACAGTGAAAAGCACATGTTTTTCTTAGGAGGTGCCTTTAGCCCTGTTGTTCCCTTTGTCTAATTCTTAAAAAACAGTGAAGAAATTTTGTTTTAAAATATTATTTTAAAAAATGTTCATCTTATGTTTGCATATCAAAGTCGGTAGCTTTTTTGCCTTTATGACACGACAAGATCAGGTCAGGCTTTCAGATGAATAATTTCAGTGAATAACCTCATTAAAACAGCATGGTATTCAGGATTTAAAAATTTGTACTAACTACCTTGAAAATGTGTTTAATATTGTATTATTTATTTATTTTTAATTTATCATGCTATTACTTCAGCAAATCATGTACTTCAGTAAAAAATGTGAGTCAGTAAATCATAATTGTTAATAGCTTTTCAAAAATGTGTGAAACTAGTATGAGTACAAACATCACTTTTCTCAGATATCCTTGTTTGTATTTTATCTGAATTAAATTTATATGTGTATGTAGGCTTAAATATTAGTTTTTATGGAAAAAAAGCTGCATAAGTACATTTTTTAGTAACAGGTTTTTTACATAATCTTTTGTAAGTCAGTTGGGTCACTATTAGAGTTTGTAAAGTGAATAATGTTAATATCTGCTGCTGTACATTGCTGACATTGGTTCTTTGATAAAGGTTAACCCATTCAAAGGTCATTCTGTCCAAATTGCCTCTGCTGACACCAGCTTCCACGCTCTTCTGGCTATCCATGCACATTAATAAAGCTTCATCGTCTGTATATCCCTGAGCTCTCTAAGCTGTATCGTATATACTGCATGTCATGCAACAAATATCCTATACATACCCAGTATTGGGGAGTAACTAGTGTCATCTAATGGCGTTATAAAATTTAATTACAAAAGAAATTTAACTGTTACAGTTACTAAGGAAAAATGTGTAATTAAATTAGAGTTACTTCTGAATTCTTCTTGTATTAACATTTTCTATTTCCTATGATTTTAAATCAGTGTTTAACTTCAGAACGATCTCAAAGTAAAAAAGAGGTGCTAAAGTCAGATTTAGTGGTGGCTGTGCTTTAAAATTAAATTATAAAATTATAATGTTAGTTCAAGAGATGAAGGATTTTGAAAGTTGGTTTAATTGCTTCTGTTGTCCTCATTTGCAAGTCGCTTTGGATAAAAGTGTCTGCTAAATGACAGTGTAAATGTAAATTTAGAAAAGTAATCAAAAAGTAATCAAATGTAATGAGTTACACTATTTAACTTGAAATCTGTAACCTATTACATTTGCAAATTAAACTTCCCAACACTGAACACATAGTCAAACTAAAATTTACTCAGACACCTTCAAAATGTCTCACATTATCACAGTTTGTTCTCTATAGTTTAGAAAATGGTAAAAAAATATGACAAGAACTCAGAGTTAAACTGTATCGAAACAAATTCACCTTGATGATGACAGATAACTAGGTAATAAAAAGGTATGTAATGGATTGCAATCAACCAAAAATTTAGACAACTGTTAATATGACAATATTTACACAACTATCAATACTTTGTTGACCAATTACCAAGCAATGCTTAATTTTGTTCAGTCCGTGGCGTAACAGCGCTGCATTAGCAACTGAATAAAAAAATGGTCAGGTCAAAGTGTCTAAATAATTTTTGGCCCCTAATTTTTATAAATTTTACTGCTAGTCCACTGTATGAAGAATATTTGGGCATAATATGTCACAGTTAACTTTATATTGCTATCCTCACTTACACAAATTATTGTGTCATGCACCCACTACTAAAAAAAAATCAAAAATTATATCTGGTGTCTGAATAATTTTTGGTTTGACTGTAACATACAATGCACATATAGCTATATATTTCAGCATTGCAGAATTTTGTGCATACAGTGTAGTTTAGTAAAAGTTCAGAAAGAAAGTCAGTCTATCATTTTACATAACTTCCTTTTAGTATATATGGTGTATTTAATAATAAAAATGTTTTAGGTTTAGAAGGAAATGTTATATTTATTTATTGCGTATGGCCTTCCAAATGTTTTTTCCCTCTGACTTTTTTGTTGAAATCCATCGAAGTAACACCTCTAAGTAAAAGACCCTAAAACTTCTTTATAAGACATTCTCCCACACCCTCACAACATTTGTCATGATGCATGAAGTTTTTGGCTATTATCCTGAAAAGACTAGCACTGCTGAGTCATCAAATCTTTGCAGAAAACACCAGCCTGCCTTTTATTTCTGTAATATATCTCCTTACCTCAGTCAGAGGTGAAAATACTTGTTCAAAGAGGTGTTAAAAGTACCAGAACTTTGGTACCAAGGAAAGGAATGTAACAAAAACAGTACTTTTACACAATCCATGTTTATCAACTGACATGATAGTGAACTTTCGCTGTTTTTGTTTTGACTACTGACTATTTTTTTAGTATGATGCCTTTTATGTACATTTGTGTACTGATTGTGCATGTGTTTACGTGTTTGTTATCAAGGTGAGAAATGAGCGTGACCTCCTGGGGATGCAGCTGATGAAGAGAAACGAAGCGCTGGCGTTACTGTACGAAAAGATCAAAATCCAGCAGTCTATCATGAACAAGGGTGATATTCAGTACAATGAAAGATTGGAGGATATCAGACTCCTGAAGCTGGAAATCAAGAAGCAAAGACGAGAAAAGAACATCCTCAGCAAGACCGTCTCTAATGTGGAGGACCTCAGGTAAAACATCTGTCCACTAATGGAAGTGTTTCAGTTTGACGTTGCACGCTAAAACGTGTTTGACATCAGAGATCGATTCGCTTGCTTGGTGCGAAAGCTGTTTATGGTTCATGTGGACCGTAGTGTTATGAAAGTAACCTGGCTTAATGTTGTGTAAGTCAATCACTTTTGTAGCACTTTTGAACCACTTTATGATTCACGCTCATATTTAAATATAGCTATAGTATCTTTTTTTTATCATCTTTTGCTCTGAAACATTAGGAAGCAGGTGTTTGATCGCTTCTCTGCAACACTCGTGTACTCTTCAGAGGTATAATGACATAATGATTATGCCTCAATCAAAGGTACATACAGCACAAAGAGACAGAGCTAATTGAGTGCTTGTCAGATAATTCTCTTGTCAGTATTGACCCCCGCTAGATGTTTATTGATGTTTTCAAAAGCTGTAATTCACCACTCTCAATAACAGTCACTTTTTCGGTCACAAAAGACGTGCGATAAAAATCACTTTTAATGGAGATCTTAGCTGAGTAAAAAAGGAGGCGGTAACAGCTCGCTGTGGAAAATAAGTGAAAGCACTGGCAGGTTCGCATCTAAAGTCAAACCAGATCTATAATAGATGGGTTTTACTAACCCATCTATGGGTGGTGATGACCTCACATTCTCCTCCATCTTTCGAGCCAATGCAAAACCTCTAGTATTCAGTGAGTCAGAGTCTGAATTATGTACTGAAATTTCCATCAGCTCAAAATGATTTAATTAATTTAACCAAAGTTTTTTTTTCAGAGCATAAGAGAGAGAGCCACGGAAAGAAACTTTTCTTCTTTTCCTTTTTTTGGTTACATTTCAGAGATCTTTATCAACCACTTGTTGATAAACCACTTGTTGCATTTAAATGTGGGAACGAGCCCCGTAAATTATCGCTCCATGTGTGTGCAGAACAGCAGTCACTCCTGCATTTATAACCATAGCAACGTTTTGACGTCTTGCAGGAGTGAATAAGAATTTAGCCATTTGGTTTCTGCCATTTTTTGGATAAAGGCTCTTTTTGTCCATTGATTTTATTTAAACTACCGCTGATAGACGTGCTGTGTTTTGCTTATGCTCGAGAGGCTGCATTAGAGTAGGGCTGTAGCTATCGATTATTTCAGTAATCAAGCTTTCTACCAATTATTCCATCGATTAATCGGGTAATCAGATAAGTAATTTTTCTTTATTAAAGAGCAATACTGAATATACAAGAGAAAATAAGATAGGTCTCTTAAAATAAACAACTAATTTGTTTCCTTTTTAGAAAAATTAAAATTTTTATTGCTGAAATTGCATACATTAATAACCACGAAAACTAAACCCATTTAATGCATTTATTAATTACATTCAAAATGCAAAAAAAAAATTAAATATAAAAAATAACACACACACACATACATACATATACAATAAATAAAAATACAAAAATCAATTTCACATTACTTTAGAAAAAGGTAAACATTACAACCTGAAGGCATAAGTCAAGAAATTGAGGCATTTAGATGTAGGCCTATTTAAACACTATTTAATTCAGCTCAGAGGGACATGAATGCATTTAACTTGCAGTTATAAATGCATTGATAATATTTTGTTATTTTAAATAAAACATTGAATTGAAATCAATTGAAATCAAAACCGCCAATAGGTGGCAGCAAGTCACTGTTTAGTGTTGAGTCTTTGCGATTGAACTGAATCATTTAACGGGTGATTCATTCAAGAACGAAACACCGTCATGTTGCTCAAAGACGCAGAACAGTGCTGTGGCTGTGTTTAGAATGGTTATTTGTTGTCTAAAACGTAAGTCTCTTAATATTACCTTCTTATTTATTGGTGAACTGTTGCATAAAATCAGTATCACATTTGTAATGATGCTGAGGCACTCTTCGTTTGATATTCACTAACTTTCTAACTTTCTGTGTGTCACAGAGAGAGAATGAGACAATCAACATAAATGGCACTTAGTCTTTCACAATACATAGCTAGCTTAGGTACATCATAACTAACCACCATTAATTTACGGTCTTAAATATGTCCAGCGTTTATCACTTTGTGCGTCAGTAATAATGGTCCGTGGGGAAACAGTGCTTTGTGTGTAGTTACAGTAAATGGACTAAACGAAGCCTTATTTGCCTCCATGATTTTTTGTATTCGAATTACTCGAGGAATCGTTTCAGCCCTACTTTACAGAGCACTGTCTTGCATTTTTTTCCATGTCCTTATATTTACAAGTGCTAGCTTATAAGACTTAATAAAATGATCTGTTGTGGATATGAGATATATGATTTTTTGGTGTTATAAAACAAAGCATGTTTTAGTGTTCTTTGTGCTTGTCCTTGTTGTTTTTCTATTAAGATCTGGCAACACTGACACTTTACCGCAGGTGTCTTGAACGCAACTTGCCCTGTGACTTCTTTCACTGTTATTTTCGTGCTTCTCACATACAAAGACACGTTTCTGACGCACGTTTAAATATGTCATTAACAACTAGTTGTTAAGTTCAGTTCTGTACACACTGTGTAGAATTTCTAAATGTGGTTGTCACTGCCTGTATTTTTCAGGAGTTAATCTGGTTGTCACTCCCATATTTTCGTGAATTATGTGTGTACAGAGTGCAAGTAAATGGTAAACTCACAACCGAATTTAGCTGCAGTGCTTTTTTTAATCATTCACACAAATGGTTCGTTCACATCTCTAATTCATTAATGAATTAATTAGACTTTGTTGAATTCCAAACCATGTACTAGCATACTACTCTTACTATTTCTGCCATAGAAAGAAATGCTAAAATAGTAGTAGTATACTAGTATGTGGTTCTCAATTCAGCAAATGTCAACATTCACTCAAATGATTTGTTCACAACTCTGATTTGCTGAAGAACAGAACAAAAAATTACTTTTACGATTCATTTAGATGATTCACTGAAAGCTCTGATTCAAGAACAAAACAAGCACTGAATCATTCACTCAAATGATTTGTCTACAACATTGATCGATTCAGAAACAAAACAAGCAACTGTTTTTATGAGTGAGCCAATGAAACATTGCTTAAACTATTCATGCACAACACCGATTCATTCAAGAACAAAATAAGCAGCTGTCTTTATGAGTGACTCAATGAGCAATTCACTCAAATGATTAGTTCAAATAGAGACTGAAACTAATGTGTGTTGCTTTGTGCAAACTAAAGGGCTTCTTCTTATTTATTAACCCATGGAATCTGTCGCTTCCATTAACTATGATCTGCTACATGCTAGTTGGCTGCAAGTGGATTTCTCAATTCAGAGAGGATTTTCTGCAAAAAGCGAGCAGTCACGTTTCACTTCAAGTCAGCCAGGTCCCTGTAGCACCGTTAAATCTTAACGGAAAACATACACGTGTCACTGTCCTTCCTATATTCTGAAACATATGTGAGAATCAATGAACTAGTGGTAAGGTTTCAGAGAGACTAGTCAGCAGCCGCTGTGCCAGATGGGCTGACTTGATGCCGAGCTTGGATGCCAAGATCTCTGCTGATATACAAGCCTCTGTGGTAAACAGGTGGCAAATTTTAGTCATTATTGCTGTCATCAGTGCAATGTAGTTCCCTAAAAGACGCTGACTGTAGCATATCGGTGCCTGGGTGTGGAGCAATATTTCCTTTAGGCTTAAGGGTTTCTGGGACAAGTCCATGAAAGAAAAGTCTCATGAGGAACTGACATCATTCTGTGTTTACATTTTATACATTTAGCAGATGCTTTAATCCAAAGCCACTTACAAATGAGGAATTCAACACAAAGTTTCAAAACTACTTTTTACATTAGAGCAGCTAGATTGAGCACAGAACCAAACAGTGTGTTTATATATATATTTTTTTTTTAGCGCAGGGATGCTACATAAATTACACATATAGAATGCATTTGCACATTGTGCGTGATCGGCTCCTTTGAAATGCATGTGTGTGCTTTCAGTATATATATCTTTACTGTATCCATTAAAAAGGAATGGCTGCTTTCACATTTCTAGAGAATATGAGAATCTTTTATGGTTATGGCACCTTTTATTTTTGGTCTACTTTGAAGCTTGATGGACATGCTCTCTGAACTCATTGTCTACCAAGAAATGTGTAAAAAATCCACTTTTACGTAGTAAAACAAGTAAATTATGACATGAATTATTCCTTCTACCATTGAAAAAAGTTTGGGGTCAGTCATTTTTTTTCTTATGCTCATCAAAGCTGCATTTGTAAAACAATAATATTTAGGGCTGCCCTCAACTACAGATTTTTCTGGTCGACTAGTAGTCGTTCATGTTTAAGCATTAGTCAACTATTTGTCGCACGTTTATTAATAAACCATATAAATCATAATAATGAGGCTGTAATTGCCTACATAGCCTAATAAGTGCTTTCTTTGTTTTTGGCTTAAGAGAAGAAGTTGGCGACAATGACTTGTCATCTCCGCAGTAGTGGATGCGCCTGCATGTATGTTTCATATGGATTACATAATCTGAGAATATTTGTTTTCTATTTAAATTGTTTCATGTAAAAGTAGACATTTCACTCTCTATAGATATATTTTTCATGTCTTTAAGGCAAGTATACATGTACAAATTTCACACTCAAGTTCACAGAGACAGAGACAGCAGAAAGCGCATCAAGTGCAACGTTTCGTTGTTATTGTAAATGCACACAAAAAAACGAGTCTTTATAGATTCGGAAGACTGTTATCTGTAAGACCAAAAATGACAAAGTGTTTTAAGGGAAAGTGACCGCGCCAGCACCTCCATCTATCATGTAGTGAGCGCGCTACTGTTCAGTTTCCACACCCCGCACGGACACTTCAATAATGCACATTTTTTTAGGTTAGCATTAGGTTGAGCTGCCATGTAGAGTTGCTACTACATGCATCTTCCAGATGAAAAGCCATATTTAAGGTCGGTGAACGTTTGGATGTCCTGCCTGATGTACTATATTACCACATAGACCAGCCATTAACGATCTGTCCATCACAAACTGCAGAACTTTTTTTTCTGCGACTAATAAAATTTTGGTCGACCAAGCTTCTTCAAAATCAGATCAAATTAAATCAAATCAAATCTTACTGACCCCAAAGTGTGAAACAAACTTGCTGCAATCTCAAAGGAATGGATATCAGTTCATAGAAGGATATCCAGGAATCTCATTGGAAACGATTCCTTAAACATTTCAGAATAGTCTGTATCAGTGATTCTCCAAAGAGACCCTAACAAATTCGGATGGATAGAGTTCATCTATTCCTGTTGAGTGACCTAAGGAGAGCTGCTGTACTGCTGTTGTCACCTACTGAGGCGGAAGGTGCTAGAGTGATAGCTCTGACTTGACGTTGCTGTGTTAGTTTGTCAACTCATGGACCCCTGAACTCTTGTCAACAAGATCTTGCCTGTGATTCAGTCACAAATAATTCCCTGCCTCTGTTCAGCTTAGCAATTAAATTGTGCTATATACAACCATAAATAAGGCTTCTCTGGTCCATAAGAACTGCATTCCATTGCACCAAGGAAGCTTACTTCTCCCAGCATCCACTCAACGGAGACAGAGAATGATTGGAATGTAAATGCAACCACTTTCTTAATAATGACAGTCGAATGAACTCTACTTTTCAAAAGAGATTGCAATCAAGGCTCATGTACATAATGATAATGTATGCAATTTTAAATCATACATAGATACATGTTCAGACTTTTCACACTTCTAACAAGGTCACCCTGTATCATGATAAAGTACTTAAATCTGCTCCTGTAACGGATGAAAATTACAACTGAGAGGTGCATTCTTTTGATAAGGGTAGTGACCTTCCAATTAAGTTTTAGAGAGGTAGAAATATAGGGCTGCACTATAAATATTTGAGATATTGAGAATTGCGGCTACTGTGAAACATGATGATTGGATTCAGGGCTTTATATTGTGTGCATGAATTGGAAGCATGTATATTAGCCACTGTTGTATATGAATGACTGGATTGCTTATATAATTGTGAACTGCCATTAGGCGGTAAAGGAATCAGAAGTGTTCGAATGGCCATATTGCTGTTCAAAGTTGCAGTACTCGTATTTTTGCACGAACAGTATTGTACTGATTTTCACTTACCAATTTTGCAGTAAATGAGACTGTGCTAATTTATGCCATAATGAGCTAAATTCTGTTGCATTTTGCCTGAAATATTCATTAGAAGATTCAAACCACAGATTGGAATGAACAATATAGAGCATGGACCAATGATGTGAAAGTGTGTGTTTATGTGTGCATGAGTTTTTTCTTTGATCCAGCTTTGAACCAGATTGTTGTGTTGAGTGTTTGTCTACTGTAATGAGGAGGTCTTTCCATTTCAAATGATTTCAAAGAGCCCGGACTCCAAAATAAATTATGTTTGGCTAAGTCTGCCTGAATCACAGGGTTACCCTTACGTGCACTTCACGTCAATTAAAAACAGCTCTTACACGAGCGTTAGTACGTGTTCTACTGCTCTCAAACTTCTTTCCCCTACGCTCTATTCCTGCTGTTTCATTGCATTAGAGAAACATTATATATTGCTTCTCTGAAATGAGGACAGAAATAGAAAGAAAAACAGAATGAGAGAGAGAGAGGTTACGACAGATAGGCCTTACCTTTGACATTTTAGCTCACTGCTGCACATTTTCCGGACAGAGGCCTTGGACTCTATCACAGCTCATTGTTTTATATGTGTACCGCTGTAGGCACATTTCTGTAACCGCTCACTTTTTTTTTTTCTCTTTTCCTCCGTATCTGTCTCCCACTGGTGCCCACTAGCACTTGTCCTCCATCCTTTCTAACTTTATTACTCTATTTCCTCTCTTAAGTGTGAACATTTGTCGTTTAGCAGTCAGTATATCACTAAAATATGTCACTTTCTACAAATTAAAAAAAGGAGATTTTTTGTGCATGTGTGTGTGTGTGTGTGTACGTGTGTCTTGATCATGGCAAATGTGAACTGTGAACTGTGAAGTATGAAACATCCTCTTTCATACTGCTTGAAAGTACATTTAGTCTACATTGCACACTAAAATTCAGAAATAATAATAATAATAATAATAATCAAAGTTATAACATTTATTTATTTATTGTATCATGGTCCTCTTTTGTACTGTTATACCATGCAATTTAATAATAATAATAAAAATAATGCTGATGATGATAATCATAATAATGACTATACCTTTTATTATTATTATTATTATTATTGTTGTTGTTGTTGTTGTTGTTGTTGTTATTTTTAATGAACTGAATGGTATAACAGTACAGAAGAGGACCATGATACTCAAAACTGTAATAATAATAATAATAATAATAATAATAATGTATTATTATTATTATTATTATTATTATTATTTATTACATTTTTGTGTATTATTATTCTGCACTGGTATACCATTAGCTATACCATTAATGATGATGATGATGATGATTATTATTATTATTATTATTAATGCATTTTTGAGTATTGTGGTCCTCTTCTGTACTGGTATACCATTCAATTCATTATTATTATTATTATTAATAATCAAAAGTATGGCCATTATTATTATTATTATTATTATTAGTAGTAGTAGTAGTAGTAGTATTTTAGAATCGTGGTCCTCTTCTGCACTGGTATACCATGCAATTTATTACTATTATTATTATTATTATTATTATTATTATTAATAATAATAATAATAATCAAAGGTATAAACATTATTATTATTATTATTATTATTATTATGTATCAATAATAATAACAGATGTACCTTTGATGATGATGAAGAGGATGATGATGATGATGATGATTATTATTATTATTATTATTATTATTATTATTGTTGTTGTTGTTGTTGTTGTTGTTGTTGTTTCATTTTTGAGTATCATGGTCCTTGTCTGCATTGGTATACCATACAATTTATTAATAATAATAATTAAATTAATAAACACTTCTGAAAACAAACAGTCCCATCATCTTCAGCCACCTTTTTCAAACGGGCTGTCCCGGCAAACTCAAACTCACTGCATTGGTTGAAGCTGGCAGAGAGCCGCCTCCACTTTTTCAGGTTCTTACTGATGCAGGCTGCGTTCACGTTCTGTTTTTGGCTGCTTACAGAGCCTGGGGCTGTCACAGAGACAGGTGGGATCTCTCAAGACACCTATTTCAGTGATATCTGTCAGTGATAGAGACATTTTATGTGTGGCGTTTATAAGAATCACTTGCGGCAGCTTTCGGGTGGTATATGTGGATGCGCTAAAGCCTATAGGAGGTGGCTGTTAATGTTTCTTAGTGGGAAGATGCTGGTACTAATGGTGCTGATGATAATTGGGCCTGTACATGGTAACAAGGCCAGTTCTTGACACCATTGCCTTTTGTTTTACCATTTTTCTGCTCTTGCTTGCAAATATGTGTAGTTTCACAGGGAGGACTGCATTCTGCAACACAGGAAAATGTGTGTGGGCGAGAGTCCTGAACTCTATAAGCGTGTTGATTAAAGTTTAAGTCCCTGATATCAACCCTGCCTTCCTGAATAAATCAATCTATATACCCCAACCCACTCTTTCACTCGCCTTCCGTATCTCTATGCAGATCTCGGTCGAAGCAACAACAAAAAGGAGGAATACAAACTAAAACACTGACTAAGAGAAACATGGACGTGGGTTTCTTTTTTCCATTCTAAATCAGTTATTTATTTGTCACAGTGGAATTAATTTGTTGATGGCAAAAGATGGATGGCTTGCTTTCTTTTAGTGGACAGTGATGTATTTATGCAAAACACAATTGAGAAGAGAGAATAGTGAGAGGAGAAAAACAAAAGCTTTGCCAAAAACACAATTAAAATGCATAAATTAAAGCCATAGCCAGCAAAAGCCAAGCAAATGGAAGCGCTGCTTTTATTTTCCCCAATCTGGACAGGAAATCCTTTTAGGGCTCTATTGTCTGGTGTAAGGTGTAGTAAAATGACCAATGACTAAGATAAATACGGTCTCCCTGGAGCACTGATGTCAGTAATTACTGTATGCTCTTATGTCACATTTTATGTTACTCTCTTTCTTATACGTGGTGTATCCTTTTCAAAGTGTAGAAATGTATTTGTATGCACACAATGCTAAGAAGCTTTTGTTAGGAACAGATCAAACTGAGTGCTGCTAAAAGTATTTTATTAAAGCTGCAGGAAAAAGCACTGGCTAGAATTCTCAGATACAAACTGAGTAATCAAAATGCAACGTGAAGAAGTCCTAGTGTTTCAGGCTCGGATTAGACCTGTCTTGAGCAAAGTGATCAAAGAATACCTTTTCTCACCTAATAAAAGTTTGGACGAAGTAAATCGAAGTGGCATCGGCAATTGTGGCTTTCCAATAGATTCCTGTTTTGTTGTTTTTAAAAGTTGTTTTCTTCATTTGGTTGATCTTAAAGGGATGGTTCACCCAAAAAATGAACATTTTGTCATTAATTACTCACCCTCATATCGTCCCAAATCCGCAAGACCTTCTTTGTTCATCTTCGAGACACAAATGAAGATTCAAGAGCTTTCTGACCACGAATAGACAACAATGCAACTGACACATTCAAGGCCCAGAAAAGTGATAAGGACATCGTTAAAATAATCCATGTGACAGCAGTGGTTCAACTGTAATTTTATGAAGCTACGAGAATACTTTTTGAACGAAAGTCTTACGTGTTTGAAACGGCATGAGGGTGAGTAATTAATGGCACAACTTTCATTTTTGGGTGAACTATGCTATTAATAGTGCTGTAATAGTAAACTGACTTTATGTATGATAAAATATGTATAATTTTTCCGATCCAGATTGTCTGTGCATTAGTGCTTGGGATATCCAGTGACTCTTTCTGAATATTACATCTGTACACCAGTATCTGGTGACAAGTCTATTATTGTGCCAAATTTAAAAGGCTGCGCCCTCCGTAGGCCACATTTGTCAACCGAATGCATCATTGAGGCTGTCTTATTTCAGAAAAGTAACTATTATGTTCCAAAGAAGGTAAGAAAATACAGTAATTAGGCCTCAAAAGGAATAATAGTGGTTGCTTTTGTGAAGCGAGATGTGCAAAATGTATGTGGCCGACAAATGATGCTCATTTTCCACAAGTTGGTACAATTTTTTTAGAATCTTCATGAAATGTCTGTAACATACTTTGGTTAAAATTCCTCAGTAGAAAAGAGCAAAACAGCAGCATTTTTTCCTAGTCAAAAACAGCTTTGTTCACAGTGACCTGTTTCGTTGCATGTCTCTTTAAATGATTTAAACGCTCCCATTTTTTGTGTATTTGGCGATGAGTTACAATCAAAAAACAAAACTAATCCACTGCATCCTCAATGCCTCTGATGTTGGGAGAAAATGGAGACTTTTATGTTCACTTTTATATCTAACTACAAAGCGCCTGCATTGCTTACATGACGTTGTCGCTACAGCTGCTTGAGTGCGGAAAAAATGACGGACAGCGTTCAACTGGCTGAGAGCAGAAATATACTAATACAGGATAGTCCGTCAGTGGTTGAGGGCGTAGCATGAGCAGTGTGACATCATACTGCTCAGGCTCCGCCCATGACCGAAAATCGAAACAGCAATTGAATTGATTTTTCTTATAGTAGGATGGTTGTGTCCACACACTAAGACACACACATTTAT
Source organism: Cirrhinus mrigala (assembly GCA_036247105.1). NCBI lineage: Eukaryota > Metazoa > Chordata > Actinopteri > Cypriniformes > Cyprinidae > Cirrhinus > Cirrhinus mrigala. The sequence continues at coordinate 13,349,094 of CM070007.1, read as the reverse complement.
ATGCAAACTCCATGTAAAAATGAATTTAGCATCTGATGCACCCAAATGAATTCTTCCAAATTATTCATTCAATGCCACTGATTCATCCAGGAATGAAACACCACAGACTGTGTAGCGGTTCTGTTGTGGATTTGTTTGGAACTATTTCCACTGGCGCCACAAAAACAGACAAGGTACGTGTAATAAATAATTTGTAATGTTGTGTTGTTGTAATATGTAATGGTTTCTTTATAAAGACAGCTTTCCTTTACACCAACAAAATCAGAGAAACAGCAACTGTTTGTGTGTGTGCATCATTGTCTGACAATGATGCAACAAGTGTACAAGAGGATTCCTCTTCACATCAAAGCGCCTGAGGTCTTGTTTGTTTGCCTTGCCATCAATTTTAATGAAGGAAGACACTTATTAAAGACTCAGGTTAGGCCTAAACATGAACACTTGATGTGTAATAGAGAGCTTACACTCACGGGAAAGAACAGGGTTTGATATTAGCATGTTGTCAAGGAGAAGCAGAACTAATATTAGTAGCTAAAATAATAATTTACACTATACAGTTTTTATTCATAATTTCACATCTTTAATGAAATCTATATTATAATTAGAATTTCTGTTTGTTTGTTGATTTCTATAGCAATGGTTTTGACTTAATTTGGTGCCTTATGTGCCAGCATAATAAAGTCTAAAACAGGCTTTTGCGTCAGATGCACAGCTATGACTTCTTAAAATACAGTCTCTGTAAGCATAGCTCAGTAGGTTTGGAACAGAGCCGTGGCGACAGTTATAAATATTAAAGATGACAAGCAACCCAAAACAAGAGCTAATGCCAATTTTTCTCCCGCAAACACTAACAACATTGATTTTGTCTGAATCATCAGTGACGAAATAAGACCTTGTAGATCTTGAGAAATCATTCCATGCCATTTAGAAGCAATTCCACTGTCTTTTAGCACAACATTTGCAAAAAACACTTCAGTTTACTCGCATTGCTAGACAAATGGTAGTGCACTGAAGATTTTGGTAATAGCGTGTTTTTTCCCCAAAGGAAATGACATATTGATCAATTTAGCATGCTAATCGCTAACACCCTCATAAACTCAACCTGCACTGCACTCAGGTAAATGAGCTGTGCGCTATCATCATCCATCTCTCTCCATTGCTTCACCAAAAAAGTTCTAGGACATGCTGTTTAAACAGAGCATCATATAATTTCGGTTGAGCACTCTGTTGGATATAATATGGCTCTCTGTCATCTCTAGTTTACAAGGGTTAAAAGAGCCACTTAAAAACCCTTTTGCTTTTTTTTTTTTCTTTAATTTTTTTTTTTTTTCATGTCGCATCATATAACTCTGCATCCATTGTAGACAGAATTACTTGCTGCATCCAAAGTCGCATAGTGTATAGTGATTGTGTGTAGTATGAATGAAATTCAGATGTACTACATCTGTCACACACTACTTGATTCACATACTGTTTTTCGTCCACTACAGTTAAGGTGAAAAGTTTACATACACCTTGCAGAATCTGCAAACTAGGAGGGATCATACCAAATGCATGTTATTTTTTTATTTAGTACTGCCCTGAATAAGATATTTCATATAAAAGACGTTTACATATAGTGCACAAGAGAAAATAATAGTTGAATTTGTTCAAATGTTAAAAAATTACCCTGTTCAAAAGTTTACATACACTTGATTCTTACTACTGTGTTGTTACCTGAATGAGCCACAGCTTTTTTTTGTGATAGTTGTTTATGAGTCCCTTGTTTGTCCTGAACAGTTAAGCTGCCTGCTGTTCTTTAGAAAAAAATCCTTCAGGTCCCACAAATTCTTTGGTTTTTCAGCATTTTTGTGTGAGGGGCTCAACTGAGGGACTCATATGCAACTATTACTGACTATTACTGATCTTCAAATTCTTGCATCATAATGCATCGTTTTTGCCTTCTGGAGCATCAGTGAGCATTTGAACCCTCTGTGATAGTTGCACATGATTCCCTCAGTTGTTCTCAGTGTGAAAAGATGGATCTTAGAATCATACAGTCATTGTTGGATAAGGTTCAAATACACCAAAATGCTGAAAAACCAAAGGATTTGTGGGACCTAAAGGATTGCGGGCAGTTTAACTGTACAGGACAAACAATGGACTCTTGAACTATCACTAAACAAACAAACAAAAAAAAAAACAAATCTGTGGATCATTCAGGTAACAACACAGTATTAAGAATCAAGTGTATGTAAGCCATTTTTATAAATTAAGCTATTATTTTCTTTTGTAGATTGTAAACGTCTTTTATGTGAAATATCTTCTTCAGGTCAGTACTAAATAAAAAATAACATGCCGAATGCATAATCCCTCTTGTTTTGGTAAAATTATTTAAATTTTGCAGATTCTGCAAGGTGTATGTAAACTTTTGACCTCAGCTGTATATATAGTATGGAAGTAGGCATTTTTGGACACAGGAATTAAATATAATGAGTTTTGTGCTTTTGTTGTGTTCTGCTGGTCATGTCTGGTGTAGATAGGGTGTTATTTTATCTCCCTTTCATTCACTTTTCTGTTCTTCATAGTTTTCTGCCAGGAAGATTTTTTGTGTCCTTTGAAACGATTTTGCCATTTATTTATTTTCAATGTATTTCAAGAGGCTTTTCTATTGTGGCTGAAATGGTGTAATTTGCTTTTTCCAGACTCTGGCAAGGCTCTAGTGCTAATAGGTTGGCTGATGGAGCTTTCAAGTTGTTTATTTGCAGAGTTGAATCATTGTAGCAGGTCAAAGGCAGACACTGGCTGTAGCTAGACCTGCCATAAGTGACTCTTTGGTAGAGGTGGTGTACACACAGAATATGCTGTTGTGCAAAATAACAGGTGGGTGCAATCTAACAAAACAAAATAGAGCACAGGAATCTTTTCTCCAGTTGCCCATGATTACAACAACATATCAACAGGCAAATGTTACAGCTACAGTAAACACTTGAAACACCAGTCCCACCCTCTAGGTTTTTCTGATTTGTTTAGTGAAGGAAGAGTTCTCCCAAAAATGAAAATTTGCCTCATAGACCAGCCATAAAATACCTGCCAAAAATGAAGATTACCCCATGATTTACTCACCCTCAAACCACCTTAGGTGTAAATGACTTTGTTCTTTCAGAAGAATACAATCAGAGTTATATTTAAAAATGTCCTGTCCTTCCAAGTTTTATAATGGCAGTGAATGGGTGTTGAGATTTTGAAGTGCAATAAAGTGCATCTACATATTTAAAACTTTATAAATCGTAATCTCCAGCTTCCACTAACTGTCATTCGTGTGTTCGTGAGAGTGGTGTTCCAGTGGATGGGGTAAGCTCCAGAGTAACATAAGCTCCGGTGAGAATATGCTAGTCTTGCAAGAACCATGTCTCCTCTTGGCTTATATCGAAATCCAGCATTTTACAAATCCTCATTTTGTACTTCTACAACTAGTAAAACATGTAAAACAATTGGTTTTGAAACCAAAATTGCAAAATGCGTAACTAATTTTAAAAATGATGAGACTTTGTTTGTTTAGTGATAGTTGTTCATGAGTCCCTTGTTTGTCCTGAACAATTAAACTGCCACTGTTCTTCAGAAAAATTCTTTAGTTTTTCAGCATTTTTGTGTGAGGGACTCAACTGAGAGACTCATATGCAACTATTACAGAAGGTTCAAATGCTCACTGATGCTCCAGAAGAAAAAAAAACAAAAAAACAATCCATTATGAGCCAGGGGTGTAAACTTTTGAACAGAATGAAGATGTGTACATTTTTCTTATTTTGCCTAAATATCATATTTAGGCATTATCATATTTTTTCAATTAATAAAGCCCTTCAGAAGCTACAGAAGATACTTACATGTTTCCCAGAAGGCAAAACAAGTTCAATTTAACCTGATCTTCACATTCTTGCATTATAATGCATCGTTTTCCTTCTGGAGCACCAGTGAACATATGAGTCCCTCAGTTGTCCGCAGTGTGAAAAGATGGATCTCCAAGTCATGCAGTTATTGTTGGAAAGGGTTCAAACACACCAAAATGCTGAAAAACCAAAGAATTTGTGGGACCTGAAGAATATTAGTGGGCAGTTTAACTGTTCAGGACAAACAAGGGACTCATGAACAACTATCACTAAAAAAAAAACAAAAAAAAAAAACTGTCGATCATTCAACAGGGTTATTTTTTTTATCAATTTAACTATTATTTTCTATTGTGGACTATATGTAAATGTCTTTTTTAAAACGTACCAAAAAAAAAAAAAAATTCTAGTTTGAAACCAACATTGATGCATAACTAATGTTGAAAATGATGAGACTATACAGCGAACATGTAGATAGACCAACCTTAAAATAGCTGTGAATGTTAGAGTGTATCATGTGTGTATGTCTCTAGAAAAGCATACATGTCTACAAGTGTCTTTTCAAACAAGCTTGGCTCAGAGAGGGAAAGGTCAGCTTGGATTATGTTGTGAGGCATAACCTGTCGATATGAGATCCAAGAGATTTGTTTCTCCCTCTCGCTTTCATTCACCCCTTTGTTTGCATTTCCCTGTTTGTGGCTGGTGTGGTGCATAAGTAAATAAGTGCAGTGCAGGCTTTTAGAATCTCTCACGCGAAACTCATTTTCAAAGTGCTGTTGCATCCTGCCAGAATGCAGGGGACTTTAAATGACTGACTATAAATTAGTAGATTATTGTTGCTTTTATTGTGGCCTGAAAAAACCAGAGTCAATGTTACTCTACCGGTGATTCTTTGTTTTAATGGCAGACAGGAAGTGTTTCATATGCAGAGGGAGCTACTGAAAGAGAGGACAAGATGTCGAGCTCTAGAGGATGAGCTTAGCAATCCCTTGAATGTACATCGCTGGAGAAGACTGGAGGTATGGGCTTACATTGGCTTGTTACTGAAACAGTTATATAAATAATACAGTCGTCCAAAATAGTTTGATTTTGCTTCTGTTTCTTTGTAGGCGAGTGATCCAAGCAGCTTTGAACTGATTCAGAAGATTCATTCTCTTCAGCGGAGACTGATAGCGAAGACTCAGGAGGTTGTGGAGAAAGAGCTTCTACTACAGGTAAGAAGATTCTCTACTTGGTCATGGAGTGATCCTAGTGCCCCTTCTGCCTTGCAAATTATAGTCCCAACACAGATTCATATCATTAGCTGAAGCTGAAATGTCTGTGCATGTAAAATAGAGAAATAAATGTTATATACAGTACTGTACATTTGGGGTCAAGAGGTTTATGTATATATGTATGTATTTATTTATTTATCAAAAGTGACAGTAAAGACATTTAATAATATATAATGCTGCAAATAAATGTGTTCTTTTATTCATAAAAGAATCCTTAAAAAAAAGTTTAAAAAAATAATTAAATATAATTTTGAATATACTTTTTACAAAAAAATAAGCATCACAACTATTTTCAACTTAATAATAATAATATAAATCATAATAATAATAATATAATAAATGTTTCTTCAGCACCAAATCTGCATATTAAATGAAGGCTAAAATAATGACAGGTATAAATTAAAATAGATAACAGTTTAAGTGTATTATTATTGTTTAGACGTAGTTTATTTAAATTGATATTTCAGAACATTACTTTTTACTTTTTTTCTTGATTTCATAAAGAAATCTTAGAGATAACTATATATTAGATACATTAGTTAAAAATAGGTAAAATATATATATTTTAGTGCTGTGCAACGATTAATCGTAATTAATCATGATTAATAACGATTAATCACATCCAAAATAAAAGTTTTTGTTTACTTAATATGTGTTTGTGTAATGTGTACATTAATCATGCATATAGAAATAGATACACTTGCATAGGTATATTTAAGAAAAATGTTTATGTATTAAATATATTTATATATAATATTAATTATATCAATAAAATTATATTTATATTTATTCTATGTATATTTTCAAACTATATACTGCATGTGTGTGTATTCATATACACATAATAAATATACACAGTAAACACACATATATTATGTAAACAAAAACTTTTGTTTTGGATGTGATTAATCGTGATTAATCGTTCCACAGCACTATTTTAATAAGTAAGTTATGTAATATATTATATATTGATATGTATTTTCTCTATTCTTCTTTTGCATATGTGGGTTTGTGGTAATTTAAAGTTATCTAAAATGACATAGATTGTGCTATTTTCATATTGTGATATTTGGTTTTATTAGGTTAATAAATATTTTTTTTCTCATTATGTGCCTGTAGGACTTTTGCACAAAGTGTACAGATTTCCACAAAACCAGAATGTCCACCATTAATTTTACACAGCTTTTGCGCCTTGCTTGTTCCGTTATTACATATTTGGACTAATTTGATTATGCTTTCAGCTCCTAATAACAGTAAAGTACTCTCTACTTTTACCATATTAAACTCCATTCCACAGAATTCTGCAGATTCTCTCTGCACTGATAATTAGTCATTTTTACTGGAGTCCATTTTTAAAGTACTGTAAGCAGAGATAGAGACACATATTTGAATGTACTGTATGTGAGAGTCACTATCTTCCTGCTGTTCAATTCTATAATACACAACAAGCAGCGCCGATCATTTATACGTTTAGCCATACATTACTTGCATTATAGCCTAGAACCACTATGAGCCAGTAATTTTCCTCTCATTGTCCTTGTGTATGGTCTAGTATTCAGAGGGCCCTCCATTATCTGTAATGAAGTGATCCGTGCTGTTCATTGCTCAGACTAGAAACAAATGTGATTTCTCAGATGCAGCAGGTGCTCGAGTAGAGCTTTTTGAGGGAGCAACATTTGTTTACATAAATGCACTTGGAATCTCTGATTAGGTTATGAATGGAGAGACGGAGAGAAGTGCTGTTGGTGCAACTAGGGTTACTTTTTATGCTTTCTTGGTTCTGCATTTGAGATTTTTAATTGGGTTTGTTTGTTTGAAGACTATAATGGTAGCAGCAAAGCAAGTAATCAGAAACATTAGAATAGAACTGAGAAGGATGGGGGGGGGGGATAAGACCAAAAAGTTTTGTCTGAAAGAGACAGACAAAATGTTCTAGGAGTAGCTGTCCACTTTACTTTCACCATTACGAGACGGGTAGACATGGACTGTGATGTTCAGTTTGATGGTGTTAAGAGTTTTTTCTCACTTCGGATCTTGAGCTCAGATGCAGTGGAAATGATAAAATGGGCTTTCAAAATGCCATTAACATCAGACAGACAGCCAGTTTAAAAAGGTTCCTTTCACTGCCTGTATCAAATGAAGCTTAACAGACTGAATCGCAGTCTTAGGACATGAGCAGCCGTTTTCAGGGATCAGATCATATCAAATCACATGACTGATTTCTTTCAGGTCATCACTTAATTCACTTTTTCTTCTAAACTCATTTCAGAACACACTATTGATATTTGCACAAGCTGTAGTGGAGGGTATAATAGCGTCCCACCTTATTTCTATTAGACAGACCGTTTAGGCTAGCTGTACAAGAGCTAAGCAGTGTTTCGCTGCATACAGTACAGATATGTACTAGGGGCGTGCCACAATTGTTGTTTAAACGATATGCGATTTGACATTATCCAGTATATTGCCAAAAGCAAACAAAAACACACCCAGAGAGTGCATGCATACCCTGCATGATGTAGGTTAGACTACTGCGTATGCGCATTTACAGTTCACGCTTTCACTGCGTGATTTGGTCTTGCGAATCTGCTTTTTTCCATGCACTTGAGCGCTTATTTAGCTATGTAGGAAATTAAAGGCTCATTATTATGATTTATGTGGTTTATTAATAAACGTGCGACTAATAGTCAGCTAATGCTTACAATGAACGATTACTAGTCGACCAGAAAAATCTTTAGTCGAGGGCAGCCCTATTTTAGACACAGCAGTCTTTGTTTTCACTGTATTTCGACAACGAAAATAGTTCCAAACAAAGTCACAGCAGAACTGTTTTGCATCTCTGAGCAACATACAACAGTGTTTTGTTACTGAATCAATCAGCCGTTTGAACATATCGGTCGAATCAATGACGCAATTACTCACTCCTGCAGTGATTTGCCACCACCTACTGGCTGGATTTTAGGTTTATATGTAAAGTATATTTTCCCCATTTTCCCCAAATGATTTCAAATATCAGTTTTCAAGTTTTTGTTTAGTTGATATGATTTGTTAAGGTCTTAAAGAAAAGTCTAAAACATACTTAACATATAATTTCTCAATGGTAGTGTAAAACAACACCCTTTTCACCTTGTCAGAAACGCAGCGAGCCGTTTCAGTGCATATCCCTTTAAATGCTAATGAGCTTTGCTCACCCCGCCCCTCCCCTCAGTGGGGGAGTCCGTTTGCAGCTGACTCACGGTGGGTCTAAGGTAAGACGGCCATGTCAGTCAACAATCGTGGGAGTGGTCTTGGTCTGTTTAACATCACGCAGCCAAGAATCTGAGAATGGCTGGATTTGAGAAAGGGGTAATGATTTATAGGGATTTACAAAAAAACCCACTGGGTGGATGGATTTTTATCATTGTAGGGTGGATGTGCACACACTGCCAACACACATTTATGTTCAAACAAGATGTAAAAGTGAATTTTGCATCCAATGACCCCTTTAACAATCAAAGCATGAATTATGTATTTGTAACTGCAGGTTAAATTGTCCTGCATTAAACTGTCTGTGTGAATGCATCTAAATGCCACTTCATATGCAAATTCTGTGCCACCTCTGCATTGCAAACACAAAGTAAATTTAAGAATTTGACACAAAATATAATGCATGCATTTCATTAGTTTAGAAAAAAAAGGCCTTATAAAGATAAAAATGCACATAAAGGGTAAAAATCAATTTAAACTTATTGGAAAAGTTTATTTCTGTTATTCCTGCAAACTAACAACCGCACAGAATATGAAGAATATCAAAAGCTTTTGGAGTCAGCTATCCACGGCAGTACTAAACCTGCCAAAGTACCAGCACAATAACACACTCAGCGATATATCGTCTAATTATCATTATAGACAAAATTCCACAAAATATCAAGATATAATTTTTTGTCTTTATCACACACACGTAATATGTACACAATAACATTAATGTTCTAATGTGCTGTTTAATATTTTTGTGGACATTGTGATGTTTTTTTCATTAGTCTGCAATGAAATCAATTTAATGCATCCTTGCTGCATAAAAGAATTAATTACTACTTCTGTGTGTTTCTGTATGTTTGGAAATATTTGTTGTATTTATATTATTTGTGCAATTCTGTTTGATGCCGCTATGAGCTTCTTTTAGAATGCATAAATTAATTAGCATGATGCGATTTCTCACAACTTCAGTTCCAATCTGAAAATCAATGAATATGCCGATGGACTACAGATGAAATGAACTTGTCTTCGAGGGAACATTGGGATGCAGTGCTAATTAGGTTAAAGCTGACTGCCTTACAACACCCCTATAACTCATTGTGTAATTATGAAGTCGCTCAGCTCGGCTCTGTGCTTCGGCTTGAGCGCCGTGTGAGTCTTGAGCTGCCTTTGATGCCTTTTAAAACAGCCCCACCACAGTTGTTAGACAGCAGGGCATTGTTGTATTGTTTTGTAGCTGTTTGCAGTGAAAACTGTGACAGCGTGTACAATATAGCACCGTTTAGGACACAATAACAAAAAGCCATCGCAGTCAAGACAATGCTGCACTTCTGTAGACGGAGGACACTGGTGATTTAGAAACAACGCGAGACAGGCTCCATTTTGAATATAATACCCATTATAGATCTTGAAGTATTCACAATGCAGCACTTTATGGCAAACAAAGAGCAGGCGCTGTTTTTCACACAGACACAGACTCTAATTGTCGCATTATTTGCGTTGAGGCGGTGCGATAATAAAAGAGGCACAGAACATATCATGTCAGTTAATATTCGTGCAGGCAAATCTGGATGGGCGATTAGCGGTTAACTATTTATTCATGCATAGTGGCCGCGAGATATGGCCCTGTGACTCAGCGTATAACCAACTGAGCTATGACAGGAAGATCTGTTTTACCTGCAACAAACAGCGGAGTATATTATGCCCTACAGTTAATGTTATATAACACCATACACAACATATCACAGATAAGTCGGAAGGTCTGCGAAAGGTTTGCATCAGGTGCCGAAGAGTTAGATTGAGTTTTCTGAGCTGAGGTTTTCATTTGGGTAAAACAGTAAGGAAGGTGTTGTTATATCGTAGGAGATCCAGCAATCAGAGAAAGGTTGTGACCTCTTATAAAAATATTTTTGTAAGCTATAAATTTAGATGAATATTCAGCGTGAAGTGCAGCGTAAGATTTATTGATCGCATAGTACGTGGCCTGCACTGGATTGTCATATAAATAATGTTGACTTGAACAAAAACAAATTCAAATTAAGTTTATCTATTGTAATATCTATTGCATTTACTGTATCTCTTTTTCCTGTTTTTAACCTTATCAGACCCGCATCCCACCAACTGAGACCCACTGCTTGGGTCACGAAGGCTTTCCTCCACTCATTTGTGACAGAACCTGTGCCATGACAGCAGAAAAAATAAAATAAAGTCATTGTGATTGTCAAAATCTTAGCTGTCAGGGGAGGATGTCTTCGTCGTAAGACAGGTCGGAAGCCGGTAGACGTGCAATTGTCGTCCGAATTCTTTGGCAGAGAAAACTGTTGCGGGGGTGTGAAAATTGAGCGTGTTCCCGTCACTGTCAGTCACAGCGTGTCTTCATCTCTGAATGGAGTGACACACAGAACATCTGTTTGCTTTTAAATCGCACTCGTCTACCGATTGCGCTGAACAGGGACAGCAGAGCTTCTCTGGTTACTTTGTGTTCTTCATGTCACATAGGCTTCTGTGATTGTTCAGTATGACATAGAGGAAATGAAGTCAGAATGAGGCTAAGCAACGTGACTTCCTGTTTGCTTCTTTTTGTTTGTTAGCAATGTGTAAAAATACTTCTTACGTAAGAGGCTGACTGTAGACCTGCTGTTAAATATGAGTTTGGGAGATGGAAATGAGGTGAAAGGGAAACAAAGTGAGCGAGATTATTGAGAGGTGAGGTTTGAAGGGTGTGTGGTGCAGTCATTGGATAAAAGATAAAAGATAATGTTTGTCATTTGTCAGGGAGGATGGATTATTATCAGAGTGATGTATTTATAGTGTTTTTTTCTGTTCTGTAACTATCATCACCTGGAAGAAGGTTTTACTGTACATCATTTGATCTATATGTTTTACAGAGGTCTGAAGAATAGAGATGTTTGCATTTCTGCTCCATTAAGCTTTATGTATACAAACCTGCTAGGGTGGCATATTGCCTCGTATATAAAGAGTTTTACAGTTCATGTTTTAGCTGCAAAGCTATGAATTTCAGGCCATAGGTAAAGAAGAATTATGCATGCAGTCTAAACTTAAAGGAACACTCGCTTGATCTAACGGTCTAATCTGATTCAATGATCTATGCTAAGCTATTAACAAAAAATTGAGTGTTCCTTTAAAGGATTAAAGGACTTTTCCAACATGATTACGTAATATGTGAAGATAGGCATTCACATCGCAGAGCTAGTGCAAGATGAGCGTTTGTGGTTAAAAAGTATATAAATAGTTTTTTTTTTTTTTTTCAGAAAATGACAGATCGTTTCGTTAGATAAGACCCTTATTCCTCAGCTGTGGAGGAATCGTGTGGAGCCTTTTGAAGCTGCATTGAAACTGCAGTTTGGACCTTCAACCCGTTGATCCCAATTGAAGTCCACTATATGGAGAAAAATCCTGGAATGTTATTTTCAAAAACCTTAATTTCTTTTCGACTGAAGAAAGAAAGACATGAACATCTTGGATAGCATAGGCGTATGTAATTTATCAGGATATTTTTATTCTGGAAGTGAACCAATCCTATAAGCTTGTATCTTAAAAGAACAAATACAGACATTAGCTAAATTTCCATGTTGAGAAAGCAGTTTATAATATAATGTGTTCATGAGAATAAAATACTAGTTAATTCTAGGGAAGCATTTATTTTTTGAAAATAGTAATATTGTGAAATATTTTTCTAATTTAAAATAAAGGTTTGTTTTGTAAATATACTTTGAAGGCACAATATGTACGATTTTTTTATTAAAATATTTACAAACCACTAGAACAGTGTTGTATACGTTGTTGACCTGTGTTACATTATCACAAATGTTTCCAATAGGGCTGCCCTCTAATATTCGACTAACTGTTAGTCGTCTAGAATAGGCTTGGTCGAACAAAATTTTTTTAGTCGCTTAGTCGGAGGAAAAATAATCCACAGGAATTGGCAAAGTGAAGCAGTCCATGACGGAAAGATCGTTAACGGATGGTCCATGTGGTCATTACATTGGGCAGGACATCCAAACACTCACCTGTCATTCATCAACCTCAAATACGGCTTATCATTTAAAACAAGCAGTAGCAACTTTACATGGTCGCTCAGTCTAATGTTAATCAAAAAATGTACACTATTGAAGTGTCTGTACGGAGTTTGAAAGCTGAATAGTAGCGCGCTTACTGCATGACAGATGGAGGCGCCAGTGTGGTCACTTGCTCTTAAAATACTCCGTCATTTTGGTCATACAGATAAGAGTAATACATCTTTCAAATATGTAAAGACTCTTGTCTATTTGTGTGCACTCACTATAACAACAAAACATTGTGCTTTTGTAAAATAATAAAAGCAAACAGGATGCGCTTTCTGCCATCTCGGTCTCTGTGAACCTGAGTGTGTCACTTCGTGTATACTTGCCTTACAGACATGAAAAATATATCTATAGATATGAGATAGAGCAATTTCAACTAGTGGCCCTTCCCTTGTCGTTGTGTCGTCTTGTGTCACACACCCTCGATTTCCACAACACGTTCTCACTCCCAACTCATCACATATTGACGCTTGGTCAGGACCCCTTTTTGATGCCCAGGGTACCCCTTTTGCATCATTTTTCGATGCGCAGGGTCCTCCATTGTTTTCAGTTGTTTGTCTTAATTTAATGGTTTGCATGCATTTGTAAAAAATAGAAATACTTATATAAATGTATACTTTCATTGGAGCACCTAAACCCACCCCTACCCTAATCCTACCCATTTCTAAACAATGTAACAATGTACAAAAGATGTAGCAGACAAATATAAGTACAGTCACAGGTATTTATTGCAAAAACTGACCATAAACAAGCAGTATAAAAGCATTACAAACAAGTCATGTTGCATTCCAAGTCTTCTGAAGCCATACAATATCTTTATGCAAAGATTGAAGGTTTTAATCGCTGAAATGATCCTGCTCCGTTAACAAGCTCACATCTCATTCAGAAAGATACTCCCGAACATTAGCATGACACATTCGGACACGAGACACCCAAGAGCCAATAGCATTTCACAACAAGGCTGTCGAAAGGCTGGCGGCATTTTTTGAATTCGCACACAGAGAACGGCGGACGGAGACGGCGATCGCATCTATTCTTCTCACAAATCAATTGCTTTGCCTCGGAACACTTGGAATATTAATACTTTTTAAGTAAATTATGAATATAGTTGTATCTGCCTGTTATATCTTGTGTTTGTCGACAAATTGTTAGGTTTAGGGGCAGGGCTTGGGTTAAATGTGTACACCCCAACATATATGCAATGATAGCAATATTATTACCCAATATAGAATTTAATCATGATGATAAAATTCCTAGTGCCTTTGACATTGACACCAAGGGTTTCTTATTTAAAGCACTGGAGGACCCTGCACGTCGAAAAATGACGCTAAAGGGGTAGCCTGAGCGTCAAGAAGTGAAACCAAAGGGTCCTGACCAAGCGTCAATATGTGACGAGTTGGGAGTGAGAACGTTTTGATTTCCAGTTATATTTTATAGAAAGCACAGAAACATCAAAGACGCTTTAGTATGTTATGCGTTTTATTAGATAGGTGACAAACGCACAGAGTAGCATTATAACAGAACTTTTAACACACTCGAATGTATCCAGTATGATTAAACGGCGCTGCTTTACCCAACATACGCATGACCGGAAAGAGCAGAAGCGGCCGTTGGTGGCATAATAAAAGCTCCACTGATTTCGAGCCGTGTGTTGCACTGGTCTCTCAATAGTAGCGGCCTCGTTTCACTTCCACAGCTTTCAGCCCCACCCTGCTTCATACTACAGTGAGGTTAATAAATCTTTAATACATTAGCTCATCCATGAACATGATTTCTCGTCGGATCGCTTCGGCTGTAGGGATGAAGATGACAACTCCCATGATTCCACACTCAATCACAACCTCATCAAACTACGCCTTTGTTTCTTTATTTGTTTTGAATATGCGCCCTCTAGTGGCTAATCCACTTTAATATGACATGTATGTTTTTATGTGCATTTGGGGAATTTTATCCAGCATTTTTAACCCTTTGACTGTCACCGTCCACCGTTAGAAATCATAAAAAAATAATATATCACTTCAAAACTTAAAATCTCAAAATTCATCTTTTGAAAGGCATTTTAAAATCAGACATTGCATTACAACAGAAGATGTACATCAAAATCATATTAAAAAAAGTTTTCATTCATGAATTATAAAAATTCAAATAATAAAAGTCTGGATAGTGCATTTTTATGTCTGTGTTCAAAAATGGGAGTGACAGTTAAAGGGTTAATGCAATATGTTTAAAGAAATGTGCCTATGGATGAAATCCCAGTTCATTTCTCCTGGGAAGCTGATGCTAATAATTGAACGTGTCCCTTGTAGGTTTCAGAAGAAATCTCAACAGTGTTTCAGACCACACTCAGATTTGCCCAGATGGCAAGGCCAGCGATCAACAGTCTGAGAAAAGTAATTTGACTGAGCTTAAAACAATCTAAGATGTGTACGCAAGAGGTGCCACAAAAGTCTAACCTCGGAGCAATAAATCCTCTCTTCTAAGAAATAAAGCTCCGGAATGTATGTTGACGTTATTCTTAGTGTTATATTCATGATAAATGTAGCGAGACAGACAGACCGAAAAAAGCGCAAGGCTGAGGTAAACAGACAGGTTGTGGGGTCTCCGTCGAGGACACGTGTAACCGCATTAGCATTATCAAAGCTCAGCCCACGTAGGGCCGTGAAAATGTTTCCGGATGCTGAAGTGATGAATTCTTTGATAACGCGCCACGAGTGCAGATGTTTACGTGAGACACGGAGTTGGTGAAAGGTGGAGTCTGAGACTGGGTTTGATCTCGGCCTTGTTGTGATCCTATAAAAGTCAGTGTATTAAAGTCCAGACGCCTCTCAGTCATAAATCATTCATTGGCTGACTCGCTCTCTATCACACACACTCACTTCACTATTGATGAAATTATGAAGAGACGGCCACCGTGGCTGTGAAGAAACGGAGAAAAGAAAAACGACAGAAAATATCTTGAGAAAAATTCTGGGAGCTTCAGAGGAAAAAATGTGTTAAGCTTCCAGCTTTGCAATAAATCTATATCGTGAGTTTTTGTGTGTGAGTGTGTGTGTGTTTGAGACCAAGAACTGTTTTGTGGTTGTTGAGGCCATGAGTGTGTCTTCATTTCCAATGCCGGCCCTTTTGATCATGAACGATCTTCTTTCAGTCGTCCTAAACCCCCTGAATTTGTGATTTCTCCTGTGGCACATCATTTATATTCCATGGAAAATTTAGGGCCTTTCTATTAGCGATCATTTTAGACACCAGACAGTCTGCATTTATTAGCATTGATGAGTTGAAACTGGTCAGTACTCCCTCTCTAATTAGCAACATTGATGATCCATATATATGTATGTGTGTGTGTGTGTGTGTGTCATTACATGGTCAGTGCTGCGATGAAGTGTTAGTTATCCATCTTTCTTTCCTCCACACACTTGGATAATTAACACTAGCTTACAAAATGAATTAGCTGTCAGTCCTCTGAATCTAGCTGTGGCTTTTTTCCTGTGATGTGACACTGAAAAATAGCATCATTGCTTTTGATCGTATGAATACCGGTAAAAGAGATCTCATGCGCTGAGCTAACAATGAACTAACAAATATCTCCTTTGAAGTCTTTTCAAGAGAAAAATAAGTATATTTAGTGGCAGATTTTTATAATATCAGAAATATGATTTGTTGTAGAATTAATTATGTTCCTCAGCTTTGTTTAAAGATATTTAGAATGACAGCAATTTTTCATTGTTTAAGGCCTGTAAAGTAAAATAACAATAGTGAAGATGTTAAATTAAATTAAATATTGAAAAGTTACATTTAAAAGACATTTTATTTGTTTAAAATAAATTTGATGAAATTGTTAAATACAATAAAAATTGTATTAAATTAAATTAAATTAGGTGTTTTACAATACTTTGAAATTAAATTAAATTCAAACTAAATTTTATATCAAATTAAACATTACATTAAAATAAAATAATATTAACACAAAATGTAATCTTTAATTAAAAAGTTACATTAAAATTACATTTTTTATTGGTTTAAATTAAATACAATTATTAAATAATATTAAAAATTGTTTTAAAATAAAATAAAATTTGGTGCTTTATGATACTTCATGTTTAAAATTAAATTAAATTCAAACTAAATTAATATATTAAATTAAACATTAAATTAAATTAAATTAAATTAGATGTTTTACGATAGTTCATGTTTAAAATTAAATCAAATTTAAACAGATTTATTATATTAAATAAAAAATTTTATTCAAATAAAAAACAATTAAATAAATTATTAAATTAAATAATTAAATTAAATTAAATTTGGTGTTTTATAATTCTTTATATTTCTTACAAAATTGTTATATCAAATTAAAAATTTGATTCAAATAAAATAATATTAAAAAATCAAATATTAAATGAAAAATTTACATGAAAATGACAGTTTTTATTTGTTTAAATTAAATTAAATTCAATTCAATTATTAAATTATATTAAAAATTGTATTCAAAATTAAACTAAATTTGATGCTTTGCGATCAATAATCAAATTAAAACTAAATTATTAAATGAATTTAAATTAAGTTAAAATAAATTTGGTGCTTTACGATACTTCACTTCATGTTAAAATTAAATTGAATTCAAGCTAAATTATTATATTACATTTAATTTAAATTAAAATAAAATAAAATATAAAATAAATTAAAATACATTAAATTAAATTTGGTGCTTTATGATACTTCATGTTTAAAATTAAATCTAATTCAGAATTAAATTTTTACATTAAATTAAAATTACATTAAAATAAAATAATTTTTAAAATTAATTAAATTAAATATTAAATTAAAAGTTACATTAAAATGACTTTTATTTATCAAATTATTAAATTAGATTAAAATTTGTATTAAAAATGAAATGAAATGAAATGAAATGAAATTACATTTGGTGCTTCATGATACTTCATGTTTGAAATTAAATCAAATTCAAACTAAATTATTATAATAAATTAAAAATTACATTAAAACATTAAATTAAATTAAAATAAATTTGGTGCTTTACAATACTTCATGTTTAAATTTAAATCCAATTCAAACTAAATTACTATATTAGATTAAAAATTACATTAAAATAAAGTAATATAAGATTAAAAATTACATTAAATTCAACTAAAATATTCAATTAAATTAAATTAGGTATTTTATGATGCTTCATGTTTAAAATTAGATTTTGTTTTACTTTGTTTTGCAGGAGAAAGAGAAACTTTACGTTGAGCTGAAACACATCCTTGCTCGGCAGCCTGGTCCGGAAGCAGCGGAAAAACTACAAGTTTATCAGCGAACACTCCGGGAGAAGACCAAACAACTCAAGGTTCTCTAAGAAACATCTTCTCTTCTCTTCTGTTATGTTCTGTTCTCTTCTCTTCTCTGAAATAAAGTAATGGAATAATAAAAAGTAGTATTGCAAAATAAATAATTATAAACTAATTTATATATTAAGCAACATTTTTAATCAAACTAAATTATTAAGCATAATAATTTCTTCTTCTTCTTTCTGTGATATGTCATCCGGATGCCCCGTCCCACTCATCGAGGGCTTTTTCTCACATGAATCATTCCTCCTCTCACTCCTCTCCCATCATCCTCATCTCCTTATTCCCCCTCTTACCATCACACAAAATGAATAATTAGTTACTTCACCACTTAATTAAGAGTTCAGGTCCATCTGGAGACAGCGACCACTAATGTCATTTTTAATGAGTCAGTTCGGTTTAAGCTGCCTCGTCCTGTCCTATTAAATAGGCAAGAAGCAGAGATGAGAGCAGTTAAAAAGTTATGAGTCTCTGCTGAGCCTTAGGTGACCTTATAATGTCCATATGGCATTGATATACGTTGATCTTTCAGCTGGGTTTTGATCCGGTTTTTCCCACATGATGGCTAATAGCAGGATCCAGGAAACCGGGAAGGAGGCAAACTGTCCTTAACAGTCAGGACAGTAGAAAGTGCTCCGTTACGTTCATTACGCCATTCTTTACAAAAATGGACGGAACAGACTTTAAAGACTCAAAACTCCTTAGCTCGGCAGAATTTCAGAGCTGATCTATTAGAATATCTGCAGCGCGGAGTATAAAACTCTCTGGCGCCCTTGAACTTAAAAATAATGGCCCGAAGGTAGGCATATGGGGGTTTGGCTTTCTGATCATTTATTGCCAAGCTTAAAATGAGTTACGCACCGCGGGCATCACTGGCGAAGCTTTAAATAAACAAAGCTCAGCGTAATTAACATTAGAACAGAAGCCTTACTAATGAGCCAAACAGAAATATCATCCCATTCTTTGTTTTGATTGAAGCATGTCCTCGCGCTCCAGCCCCCTTTAGGAAATTAACATTAATTAACACCGGTCTTTTGACTCTCCATGCTTGTTTGGAAGATGTTTCCGGAGTTTTGTCTTTGTAAAATACCCAGTAGTCTGAATATTATTATACGCTGTATGCATAGCTCAAAGCAGATGAAGTACTTTGTTAATTTAAAAATGTTATGTGCCAAAAGTGCAGTTTTTGCTTGAAAGTTGATTAAACAATGCAAATTTTGGCCCAATTCACCACCTGAATCTGACTTTCCAACATATTTCAGTTGTTGCAGATCACCCAGAATAAAAAAAATAAAAATAAGTAAATAAATAAAGATAAAATTATCATGATAATAACTTGTGGCAGACTTGGAATTGGTTTATTTTTAAAGTTATTATTATTATTATTATTATTATTATTATTATTATTATTAAGTTATTATTATAAAATAAATATAAAATGATAATGATAACAGCTAGTGGCAGACTTGTAATTTTTTTTTTTTTTTTTTAAAGTTAATAATATTCTAGCTATTTTTTGTTATTCTTTTGAAAATATTTTTATTCAATTTTGTGAAAGGAAGAACATTTAAAAAAAATCTTTCAATGAACAGAAACATTTTGAATGCAGGGCAAAACCTAATGTTCAATAAATAATAATAATAATAATAATAATAATAATAAAATTAATTAATGTCTATCTATATCTATATATACTGGTAAAAAAAATCCCCAGTGTTAGTAATTAAATTTAAAAAATAATAATAATAATAAAATAAAAAATGCTATAAAATTCATTCAAAAGAAAAAAAATTATATACAGCAAAAATCATTTAAAGCGAAAAACAATGAATTGAAACATTTTAATGTCTTTCGTAAGCAATATCCTTTCCAAACAATAAATAATAAAATGTTAAATAAAAAATAAAATAAAAATGCATTTTATGCTAATTTTATTTTATGAAAAAAAAAAAATGCTATAAAATTCGTTCAAAGGAAAAAAATATATAAATATATAAAAACATTTAAAGTAAAAAAAAAAAAGAAAGAAACATTTTGCAATATTCTATGCAATATTCTATGCGTTGTATGCAATATTCTTTCCAAACTGTCCAATAAATAATAAAATGTTTAATAAATAGTAAAATAAAAATGTAATGCAATTTTTTTATGCAAATAAAATTAAAAAGTACACTCTTAAAAAGGATGTGTTGAAAACAACACAACCTGTGTTGTTTCTTAACACACCTCTGTGTCTAATTTTGTCAAACACATTTTTACTCACACAATGCGTTATTCCTGCTAATTTCTACACACGTGTTATAGTTACAATTATGTACACAAAATTACACAAAACGTGTTAAAATAGTTAAAAATGAACTCATCCTTCTTGAGAGTTTTTTTAAAAATAATTACTATTGTTAATAACTAAACAATTAATCTGCCAAATAATACTGATTTGGAATTCATTTACTGAAGTTTTCTTTTAATTTACCAAAATTATTTTATTATAATATTGATTTGGAATTTATTTTCTTGAAGTTTTAAAAATGATTTTTTTTAATACAATTCTTTTCTAATTTTTTTATTTAATAAAAATATTTTTCTTTTTTCTATTTTCAAATTATTAAAGTGAAAAACTTTCAGTGAGCAGAAACATTTTTACTGCAATATCCTTTGCAAATCGTCCAATCCAAAACCAGCTCTGCAGCACAGCACGTCCGAGATTTCTTCATTTATTACTTCCTCTCTCTTTCTCTCCTCTATCACTTTCTGTCCATCTTTCTCTTTCTCTTTAGGGTCTCTCTTCTTTCTGTTCCTTTGATTACTGAGCTCTGGGCTGTTGGGTCACCTGCACTATGTGGGTGGTTTTGAGCACATTGGATGAATGACAATTAGAGCTTGACTGATATGTGCAAAGATTGACGGAGATCAATGCGATGCCGCAGAGGAAATCACTGCGCTCCTTGCTCGGAGGGAGAGATGAGGTGACCGTGTTAAGCCGAACACATCCTCAGTGATAGATCACAACTGTACAACTAGGACACATTTATAGCAAGAGGCACATTTCAAAATAATTGACAAATGGGCTCTTAGACGCTTTGCAATATTTAGATGGTTTGTAACATAACTGCAAGCAGTGGATATAAAAGCAATAAGCTGGTTGAGGCTGTGAGTTACAGTGTTTTACCGTAATTATCAGGCATTATGTGAAGGAGTTAATCGTGCTGAAATCACTGTAAGAATGTATTGCTTTCATAAAATGATACTTTAATTAAAAACATTAATGTTCAGCATATAATAAAATGAAAAAGATTCCAATTAAATTAATTTAAAAAAGTCACTGTTGTTAATCACTAAACAATTAGTCTGCTGTAGGCTGTTTCAGCTGTGAATTCAATTAAAAAATACTTATTTTCCATAAAGAAAACAAAGCCTATTTTTAGCCTATAGACAAATTTTTCAGTTTTTTTTTTTTTTTTTTTTTTTATAAATATCATTGTTCAGATACTTTTTTAAATTAAAATACACTTAAATTAACTCATTTACAACAAATGAAGATATGACCTGTACCATTGCATATAATTAAATCATGAAGGTTATTGTGCAGTTGACCCGGTTATAGTTTTCAGGTAAGTTTGAAGCAACCAAGTGCATTAATATAGAATTTGCATGGCATAAAGTCACAAGTGTGCACAAATCAAATGTTTTAAACAGGACATTGGACGCCCAGTTTCATCAGTGTCTTAATGAAATGTCTGTAACGTACTTTGGTTAAAATTCCAAAAACAGCTCTGTTCACAGCGGCCTGTTTCGGTGCATGTCTCTTTAAATGATAATGAGCTGCTGCTCACCCCGCCCCTCTCGTTTTTTTTTTTTTTTGTGTGTATTTGGTGGCGCTTTGCCATCAAAAAAAAAAAAAAAAAATAACTAATTCTCTGCGTCCTCGGTGGCTCTGATGTCAGGAGAAGATGAAGACTGTTGTGTTCACTTTTACATCTAACCAAAAAACACCTGGATTACTTACAAGACGTTGTCACTACAGCTGCTCAAGTGCAGAGAAAATGGCGGACATTGTACAGCTGGCTGAGGGTGGGAATATGCTAATAAGGGACCATCCGTTAGTGTTAATGGGCGGAGTCTGAGCAGTATGATGTCATATTGCTCAGAAAATCAAAACGGCTTGATAATT
Organism: Cirrhinus mrigala; assembly: GCA_036247105.1. Classification (NCBI taxonomy): domain Eukaryota; kingdom Metazoa; phylum Chordata; class Actinopteri; order Cypriniformes; family Cyprinidae; genus Cirrhinus; species Cirrhinus mrigala. The sequence continues at coordinate 13,327,128 of CM070007.1, read as the reverse complement.
GAGACTCTTTAGATTTTTGGGGATTACAAAAAGGAGTGAACAGATTTCAATCATTGTAGGCTGAATTTTGCATCTGATGTCCTTTTTCAAACACAGATTTTGACTGCACTAACAAAATCTGTCCACCCTTTTCTTTTCTTTCACAGGTCCTAACAGCAGAGCTCAACATGCACGAGTCACAGTCAGAAGACTACAAGTATGAGATTGAACGTCTGGCCAGTGAACTCCAAGAAGTCAAGAAAAAATACCTTGCACAGAAACGGAAAGACCAGGAGTACAGGTGAGAAAGAAAGGTGTTAACCCAAAAGTGACAATTCTGTCATCATCTACTCATCCTCGTGTCCTTCTAAACCTGTGTGACTTTCTTCCGTGGAACACAAAAAACGACTTTTAAAGACTGTTGGTGGCACAACTTGCAACAAATGTGGACTGGAGCATTCAGGCTTAAAAAAAGGATGCAAAAGCAATCATAAAAGTAGTCCAAATTGCTCATAGTCTTTTTAAGTCAGAAAGTGTAAAGTTCTAAAGTTATCCACCTTACACCGTGTTTGTTGCCGTGCCGCAACAGCTAAAGTCTGTCTACATTGGACGCGACAAAATGACCATTGCAAATCATTTGAACTTTGTGTGAGCACGTCATAAATAGAATGCGGTAGCAGTTTACTGTCGGGGATTTGTCGTGTCGTGCCACGCCGCTCGCATCCGGTGTAGACATGGTGTTATTCTTCAATGCGAAAGCAAGCCTATGGGTGAGATTTCTGGATCATTAGCCGCTATAGGGAAACAAGATAATAATAATAATAATTATTAATAATAAAATAAGATAATACATTAAAATAACATGGAAAGACGTACTAATTTGCAATATAAAGCAGCTGTTTTGTACAGCTAAAAATAGCTGGACACGGATGAGACTGGTCACTCCAACTCTTACAGGAAAAATAAGGTGAATATACAGTAGACCACATTTATGAAGCTCGTGGTGCGTTTGCATCCTTTTAAAAATCTTGAAAGCATCAGTTGCCATCAATGACGAAGAGTAAATGGTGACAGAATTTTCATATTCGGCGAAACTAAGCATTTAAAAAACAACCATGTGCTAGTATATGAGTGTGTGTATGCATGAGGATTCATGTGAAAGCTAGTTAAAGAAGTTTACTTCCCCTTGTCATTCTTCAGTCGTATAGAAATTATGTTTTTTGAGGAAAACATTTCAGGATTTCTCTCCATATAATGGACTTCAATGGGGCCCGTGAGTTTGAACTTGCAAAATGCAGTTTAAATCCAGCTTCAGAAGGCTCTAAACGATCCCAGTTGATGAAGAATGGTCTTATCTAGCAAAACAATTGGTTATTTTCTAAAAAATTGACAGTTTATATACTTTTTAACCTCAAATGCCCATCTTGTCTAGACAGTTCAAGACAGGGTAGGTCGAAAAACTCCCATCTCATTTTTTTTCTCCAACTTCAAAATCATCCTACTGTACATAGCACTATTACCTTTTTTTGTAAAGGGCGTTTTATCTTCTTTGTGCGTTTACTTTGTAAACACTGGGTCAATACTTCTGCAGCGATGTAGGATGATTTTGAAGTTGGAGGAGAAAAAGAGATGGTAATTTTTCGACATACCCTAACTGTCTTGAAGTGGAATACACAGAGCTCACGCAGAACTAGACAAGATGAGCATTTGAGGTTAAAAAGTATATAAAAGGAAAATTATTTTTAGAAAATAACCGATCATTTTGCTAGATAAGACCCTTTTTCCTTGGGTGGGATCATTTAGAGCTCTTCGAAGCTGCATTTAAACTGCATTTTGGAAGTTCAAAATCAGGGCACCATATCAGTCCATTATATGAAAAAAAAGTGCTGAAACGTTTTCCTCAAAAAACATAATTTCTTTACGGCTGAAGAAAGAAAGACACGAACATCTTGGATAACAAGGCGGTGAGTAAATTATCTGTAAATTTTTGTTCTGGAAGTGAAGTTCTTCTTTAATCCCAGATCAGCATAAAATGTAACATTATACCCACAGTACAAGTCAGACGAGCAGAAAGCACTTATAGTGTTTGTATGTGTGTGGCGTCTGTGTATCCGTATATTTCATGGTCCTGACAGAAAATGACCTTCAATATTGCCAACAAGCAGACAAGAACGGCACCCTCTGACACGGCCGAAAATGATACCTCAGATAACGGTGAGAAAGGAAAAAGGCATTTGGGCTTGGAGAGAAATCAATGAGCCAGTGAATTGGAAAGATTTCTCTCATTTCTTCTCTGTGTTCTCGGGGAGCAAATCGTGACACTGAAAATTACAGAGTGATGCAAAATCGCTCTTGGTTACTCGCTGATTAGTAGGACCCTGCCACGATCCACTGCTATTGGCCTTCGATCTAATGAAATTATGACTAATCATGGAATCATGTATGTTGTTTATCCTGGGGAGTCTTATTTTCCAATGCACTTGCTTAGAAGTGAATGTTGTTTTTTGGTTGATGATTGATTTGTTGCTAAATATATGTCACTTGTTCAATCAGAACACACACATTGGGCCTTATTTCTGAAACATGAACAAAGCAAATTTGTGTGTAAATCCATTTTTACATAAATGTCCTGTTGAGTCGAATTGGACGATTTATGTAAGAATGTTTTTATGAGGATTTAAACACAAATTAGTTCTGCAGGTGTTCTTGAATAAGACCCATACAGTGCATGTTTCTGCCTCAGATATTATAAAAAGAAATAAACCTAAATCACCAAACAAGATATGACAAATAGGCTTTTTTATGGTTTAGGGGTTGGAGGCTTGGACATTTGTTTTTAATTCCCTGGTTACAAAACAGTAAAGGAGGACATAGCTTTCTTCAGGTAGAGGTTGGCACATATGGGAACAGACACAGATTGCATGAATCTGATTGGCCGGTCTTTGCCACCAGGTTTAGAAGCAACAAGCAACAACTGCTCTACTTTCTGTCACATCACGGAATGTCTCGCTGTTGTAACTGGACAGGTTTCAGGCTTCATGGTTGACCAGTAGGAGCCTAAGAAAAATGCCTGATGGCTTTTGTGTTTTGTCTTATTAAGAGTGAAATTAATAGCATCCATCATCTCTGCTGATTTACAATTTCATAACTCTATCCAAGAGAATGACTTGATTTCTAATGGAGATGTATAGGTGAGTTAATGATTTACTTTTCTTGGATAAAAATTCTATCAGTCCTCACAGTAGATTTATTCAGTGGGTTTGATCTGTCTATTAATCAAAGTAATGAAGTAGAAATACGTATACTACCGTTGAAAAAAGTCTGGGGTCAGTGAGATTTATTAATATTTTAGAAAGAAGTTGCTTATGCTCAGCCTGGCTGTGTTTTATTTTGATCAAAACCCTTAGTAAAAACAGTAAAACATACACTGATTTTAGTGTATTTTAAAATGTAATTAATTTCTGTGATGCAAAGCTGAGTTTTCAAGATCCAATATTTTAGTCTTCTTTGTCACATGATCCTTCAGAAAATCATTTTAATATACTGTTTTGATGCCCAAAAAGCAATTTTTAAGATTATTAATGTTGAAAGCAAGTTGCTGCCTAATATTTTTAGTGAAAACTTGAACATTTATTTGAAATAGAAAATCTTTTGTAATAGTATAATTTAGGACTGGCAAACGAATAATCGCGATTAATCGCATACAAAAATAAAAGTTTGAGTTTGCCTAATATATGTGTGTGTACTGTGTGCAATTTTTATGTATATATAAATACACACAAATTAATGTATATATTTAAGAGAAATATGTACAAAATATTTTTATTTATATATAATATAAATTCTAGAAAAATATAATAAATACATATACTTGTAAATCTTTCTTAAATATGTACATGAATGTGCTTGTATTTATATATACATAATAATTACACATAGTACACACACACACATATATTAGGCAAACTCAGACTTTTATTTTGTATGCGATTAATCGCGATTAATCATTTGCCAGCTCTAGTATAATTATTTTACTGTGAGTTTTGATCAATTTAATGTGTCCTTGCTGAATATTTTTTTTTATCACCACCACCACCACCACAAAAAAAAAAAAAAAAAAAAAAAAACACTTTCTGGCCCCAAAATTTTGAACAATAGTGTAAGAAGGTATGTTCTAGAATGTACTTGAGTAGAAATGTTTCTGTTAACTTTTACTTTCCCCTCACTCACATTTTGTAAAGAAAATGAATAATACAATGAAAAATTAACCTTTATGTTAATGTTACACGCTGTTTTCAGCTGCTCAGTCAGCTGATCTCCCAGTCTGACCAGCCATAAAACCATCTTGTTGGTCTTCTAAGTCCAACAACCCATCATAGCCTAGGTTAAACTGGTTTTCTTTTTCCACAGGGTTTGAACATCTAAACAGAAGACATAATAAATGTGAGCTTTAAATGTGATTTTAGTGTATTTTAAAATGTAATTAATTCCTGTTATGCAAAGCTGATTTTTCAAAATCCAATATTTTAGTCTTCACTCTTCAGTGTCACATGATCCTTAAAAAAATCATTTTAATATACTGATTTGATGCCCAAAAAGCAATTCTTAAGAATATTAATGTTGAAAGCAGTTGCTGCCTAATATTTTTAGTGAAAACTTGATCATTTATTTGAAATAGAAAATCTTTTGTAACAGTATAATTGTTTTACTGTAAGTTTTGAAATGTGTTCTTGCTGAATATATTTTTTTACCATTACCACCAAAAAAAGAAAAAAAGAAAAATGTCTGAGCTCAAAATTTTGAACAACAGTGTAAGTAGGTATATTCTAAAAAGTACCTGAGTAGAAATGTTTCTGTTAACTTTTACTTTTATTAAGTAAATAAAAAATTTACCTTTTTGTTATTGTTACAAGCTGTTTTCAGCTGGTTTATCTGGTCAGTCAGCTGATCTTCCAGTCTGACCAACCATAAAACCATCATGTTGGCCTTCTAAGACCAACAAACCATCATAGAGTTAACTTGGTTTTCTCTTTCAACAGGGTTTGAAAGTCTAAACAGAAGACACAATCAATGTGAGCTTTAAATGTGATTTTAGGTATAAAACAAACCTGATACCTTTTTGAAACGTTGTGAAATGCTGATGAAGTAATGTGCCATTAGATTAGGTTCATATTGCTGGAGTCTCCCGCTATTCTATCCGTGAGAACTGTTTGCATATTTATCAAATATAAAGATCATAAAGTAATGAAATGCGATTACCCTGTCCATTTTATCATGGTTCTGTATAGTTAATACAATGTTCTCGCAACTGTTTTCTCATAAAAATGTCTAACAATATTTACTAAGTAGACTGTGCTGCAGAAATCCCTTTTTGAACTTGTTTCTTTTTTTCCTTTTTTATGTATCTAGCTTTAAACTCTTTGTCTAGGCCAACCGCAGACATCACTTCCTCCTCTGTTTTGAATTCTCCTGGCTGCACGTTTAAACATTGCACTTAAGCCTTGCTGATGGGCAGCATATTGATTTCCTTTTTCCCCCCTCTGACACCTCGTGAGCTGAGACCAATGGCTTAATTCTACACAAATCCCACATCAGTGTTTTCACACCAAGTAAAACAAGTCGTTCATAAGTAATGGAGAAGGTCTTGTTTTCCTCACGCCAGCAGAGGGATGAAGGCATTTAGCTGAAGGACAGGGATGTTTAAAGAGAGCGCTAAGTGATTCACAGGCCATTTGAGACCAAACAGCTACTGTACATTAAAACGGCACTGTTATGAAACACTAACACATTGATATCTAACTGAATTAAATTGTGGTTATGAAATGATTGATTTTAAGGTTTAAGCGCTATAGTCACAGAACAATGCTATCAGTGTTATGGAGCAATTGTGGCTTGAATGTATTTATTTACTTTTTGTTAGTAGCTTTTAGCTTTTTCAAGGTTAACCTGATGTAGTTTAACTACTTTGAAGCAGTCACTCAATTTAATATCAGTTAGTATAGATTTCTAGTCTATTCAATAATTATATAACAATCATAACTAATGTAAACTTTTGAAAAGAAAGAAGCTATAGCTCTTGTAGCAATGTTCCCACCATCTTGCAGTACTATAACCTGTTACATCACAACGTTGCTTGTCTTGCCTTTCACATTTAATATTAACACAATTCAAGTCAAGTTTATTTCTATGGAGCGCTAGACATAACTTGTGAAGGAAAAATAAAAAATATTGTGGCCATGAATTATGAATTTGTTCCAACGACTTATTCAGTCACTCCCTCGATTTTCCTTAATTTTAATTTAGGGAATGAATGAATGAAATGTGGCCTCAGATTAATAAGTCATAGGAACAAATATTAATATCTATTTTTTTTTTCCCATATGTCATGTGCAGGGCTCCGTATAGTACAATTCAATTTCGCTTTCCCCGGCAGAGCGGCACCCAATATAAATGTGATGCTCATGTGGAAGTTATAATTAGCTTTTCTGACCATTTACAAACAGTGTCAGTTGCTTTGAAATATTGGAAGAAAAAAATATTTATATTAAATTGTTTATAGAATGTTGCATGCTATAAGTCTTGCACTTCAGGTTCAAGTTCAAGTTCACATTTATTTATAAAGCACATTTTAAAACAACAAGCGTTGTACCAAAGTGCTGTACAATATATAAAACAAATGACAATATAAAAAATACCAACAAATAAGTAAAAAATCATAAAATAGAAATACAAGCATGCAAGATAAACCATCAACAACAGCATACCCCCAAAAATCTCAGGCCACACCATAGGCTAAAGAAAATGAATGAGTCTTCAATATTTTTAAAAGTATCCAACGTGGATTTAAAAAAAGATTTAAAAGTATCCAACGTGGGAGAGGATCTCGCAGCAACTGGAAGTGCATTCCACTGCTTAGGTGCTGCAATTGCAAAAGCTCGGTCACCCTTTGTCTTTAAATGGGACAGAGGAACAGAAAGACACAATTTTCAGTATAACGGATGAGACGGAGATGGTCATGTTTCCTGAAATAAGGCAGGAGATGAAAGGAACATGCACAACAACAAGGGAGTGGAAATCTGCTTGTCTAGCATGTTTGAACCTTTTGGGTTAGCACATGTTGCAGGCCGTTTACATTCGTAATGGGCAGAAAATCTTTCATGGCTTAAAGCAGCAATTATAGCAACATCAATGAATAGATTTAGATGGGTCAAAATGAATCGATGGATGAATTTCGACGGTTAAAAGGTTGAATAAATAATGGAGGACCTTGGTGTGGCAGTGTAACTGACCAGTGGATTGCCATTAAGCATAAGACTGTTAGCACAAAATGTATATTTCTAATTGAACACTTTTTTTTTTTTTTCTTTTGCAAATAATATTATCAGCATAAAAACAGAGTTTAGAGTTTAACTGAAAAAAAAAAAAAAATAACATGAATTTCTGAGCATTTGGTACAGTACCTTGTTTTGCTTTAAGGGCACCAGATGATATTTTATTATATGATATGATTAATAGCATGTTTTTAAATATGATGGTTTAATTCTAAACATGTTGATTATCTCTAAAATGGACACCCATCATAATATATGATATTTACCATCTGAATCCGAAAATGTCATGTCAACAAATGGAAAAGTCATCCTTCTGTAAATTATCATGTTAATTATTGTGCCTTTTAGCCCCAACAGCAGGGGCTTTTTACCCTAAATACCATACTTTTACATATTCTTTTGTTATTTAAAAACTGCTGTTTTAATTATCTTTAACAAAACTGAAAATTGTTAAGAAGACTTTTGTCTCAAGATATATTCAAGAATTTTTGCGATTCTCATTTGCTACTTAAATTTACAAAAAAAATTTAAAACATCAAATATTAGATCAAGTAAGCACAGAATTGACTTTGGGCAGCTGCCCGTGATCTTGTCAAGTATCAGACAAATTTGCACATGTATCTTGAAAAGCGGATGTTTTGGAAAGTGCTACGCCAAGTTTTTCTGCCATCTAGTGGTTTAGAGGAAAATAATATCAAAGGCACCTTTAGCCCCGTTTTACCCTACCACATAAAGAATGTAAAATGTGTGGTAAGTTCTGCTGCTCCATAGTATACAAGTTGTACCTGTGATCGTAATTCTTGAAAGTGAAAGTAAAAAGCGAGCGTGCATTCAAAAGCGATTTCAGTGCTCCGCATATTCATAACAGCTCTCTGATGCCCGCAATTCATATACAGTAAAATTACCCAACTACTGTATATAATTGCCTCCCATCTTGTATTTATTCCCCCTTAGGGGTTCCAAATACACATAATTTAATTTCTGAACATGGTATTCGGATTCGGGCATGTCCGTGACCTAGAAATAGAGCCGAATTTTGAAGATTGATTGATTGATTAATTGATTGATTTAGACATTAGGGATGTCACAATACTCAATATAATAGAGATAATAATTAGATATAATAATAATTAGACATTTGACATTGTTGCATTTCTTTGTTTGGAATTTTGATATGTATATATATATATATATATATATTTTTTTTTTTTTTTTTTTTTTTTTTTTTTTTTTTAACATGTAAAAAATATTTTGAATCCCAAAGATTTTTGAACCCAACTGTCTGTAGCAGGTAGTGTATGTGTAAATGTGATGGGGTAAAGTTACCATAATGGCATCCATCGTGTTGCATTGGAACAGTCTACTCTGGATTATGCATTTACACATTAATATGTTTAAAGGTTTAAACCCCAGTGCATATGTTGTGAATGGCATTTCAAAGAATCGACAATGGCATTATAAAGTAAATGAACACTCAGGCTCCCTTTGTTCCTAATAGCAGTCTCTTGCTGATCAAAAGCCTGGAGCTGTGTAATTTTGCTCCTAATGTTAATGATTGCATGGATGCTTTCAAGACCAAATGAAATTCCCCTAATTAATTTTAGATTAAAAATAGTTGCCCCAGCCTTTTCCCCCTCTATCAAATAATCTGTCAGCATAAAGCAGAAGCTAAAGCCAGTGTGTTTTTGTTTTGATAGGTTCAAGTGTGTTTACTGTTCTGTATTCTTTCCTGTCCTGTTGGGTTTTATACTCCATCTTTCACTTAAAGACTTTTATGCTTCATGCTATTGTTTTCCATTAAATTTCTTTTGTCTCCCTCTTTTTTTCATTTTCTCTCCTTCGCTTTTCAGATGTGCTCACAGACCATTTAAAACTTAATCTCGACCAACCCTTTCTGTTCTCTCTGCTTGCGTGCTTCAGCTCCACTGAGGTGTGGTAACTGGCTCCATCTGCTTCAAAACTCCGGAAGCCATTTTGGCTCGCTCAGGACATTTGGATGAACTGATTTAACCACACAACAGTAGTAATTTTTTTTCATACACCTTGGCTTCATGCAAAAATTATGATCTACTTGTAAACATAAAAGGCTTAGCAAGCTTGTGCCTCGTCCAAAAAAGTAGGCTAGACACCCATAGACATGAATTACATACACACAGTTTAGTATCTTACCATTCATCTAGATTTTGAAGAATGGTTTAAGAGCTAATCTGTAATAATAAATAAATAAATAAATAAATAAATAAATAAAATTGCTGCAATGCATCAACTTAGGGTGCATAAATCCATTAAATAAATAAATAAATGTGTGGTCTCAAAACAACTAAATTGGAAGCCGTTGTCATCACTGAATAAAAAATAAAAAAGGTAATTGCAACTTTTCATCTCACTAATCTGACTTTATTTCTTCAGCTGTGAGTTTACGTCTCTCAATTCTGACTTTTTTCTCAGAATTGCATGCTACAAACTTGGAATTCAGTTTTTTTTTTCTCAGAATTGCGTGATATAAACTGTGATATAAAGCAATTGTGAGTTATATTGTCAGAATCGCGAGACAAACTTGCAATTCTGAGAAACAAAGTCAGAATTGCTAGACATAATCTCACAATTTTGGCTTTTGTTATATTTAAAGTTTCAAGTTTATATCTTGCTATTGTAATTTTTTTCTCGCAATTCTGCTTTATTTATTTATGCACCCTGGGTTGGTACATTGCAGTGATTTTATCTTTTTTTCCCCGAGTTTATTTCTCACAATTCTGACTTTATAATATGCAATTGTCAGTTATTAAATCGCAATTCTGGGAACATAAAAGCCTTTTTTTACTCTCAGATTTGGACTTTATAACTCACAATTGCGAGTTTATATCACGCAATTCTTTTTTTCTCAGAATTGTGTAATACAAACTTGGAATTCTGACTTTTTCCTCAGAATTACATGATATATAGTCATGTAATAGGGTTAAAGTCAGAATTTGAAGATATAAACTCGCTATTCTGACTTTTTTTCCCCCAGAATTGCATATAAACTTGCAATTGTGAGTTATAAAGTCAGAATTGTGAGACAAACTGAGAAAACAATTTTTCTCAGAACTGAGAATTTATATCTTGCAACTGTGACTTTTTTCTCAGCATTATAATTCTCAGAAGTTTATAAACTCACAATTTTGCTTTATTTACTTAATGGATTTATGCACTCTGGATTGGTAGATTGCAGCGATTTTCTTTTTTTTCTCTCACAATTCTGACTTTATAAAATGCAGTTGTGAGTTATTAAGTCAGAATTGTGAGATATAAACTTGCAATTCTGGGAACATAACAGCCTTTTTTCACCCTCAGAATTGGACTTAATATCTTGCAATTGCAAGTTTATATCTCGCAGTTCTGACTTTAGAACTCACAGTTGCGAGTTTATATCTCACAATTCTGAAAAGAAAAAGTCAGAATTGCAAGTTTGTATCACGCAAATCTGAGAAAAAAAGTCAGAACTATGAGATAAAATAACTTTTTTTAAATTCAGTGGCTGAAACAGGCTTCTATACAAAAATAAAAAATAAAAAAATGAAAAGCAGTGCAGAGGAAAGCAGTGCAGACCATTTTGTTTTTTTAAGAACCAATCTTACCAAGTAGAAGTTCATCAAAGAGTAACCTGTTTTTCTTTTTGGATTCAAATTACTATTTAGTACCACTATTTCAAAGTACACTTTCTTGCATTTTTCTTTTTTCCAAAACACATATTTCCTTCTTTGCATTGCTGGAGAGCTCATAAGGTTGGACATTTGAGTGCAAATTAAATATTGCAATATTAAGAAGTAATCTTCAGAAGGGAAGTGGGTGGCTAAGCCTTCATTTTTTTTAGTAGTTTCAGTATTGAACCATGGTACCACACACGGGATTCAGAGTCAACCGAATTTTATTTTTGTACTACATTTATAGAACCGTAAAGAACATGTTGAGAGCAAAGCAAATAAACACTGTTTGCTTCCTTCTTGTCTCCTAGGGAAAACACGTAATAAGCTCCAAGCTTTTTTTTCAATGTATTGATTGAATAAGGCCTAACAGGCCGCACATCGAAATAGACCTTGCTTTTCCCCCCTCTTTCATAAAAGCGAAGGCCGTTTAAACGAAATGTCAGAACAGCAAAAACAAGAAATCAATAGCAATTAGGAATATTTTAATACCATTGCTCGATGTCCTAAATGTTATATGACGTATTTTGGGTTTTTATTTTGGGGTTTTGGGACAGTGAGGTAATATTACTCAAAGATTTCTTTTAAATTAGAGCACAGCAGTTTGTTATACGTGGTGAAATTGACTTGAAGAAATAAACTTGCGGTGTCAATTAACGGCTCTATGTCCCCAGACAGCATTTTATCACAAGCCATCAATATTTCGCTAACCACTGCAAAACAAACAAATCACTTTAAACATCTTAAACTTTCTGACTGGGCCTTTAATGCTGCCTGTCATCAAATCATTCATTTTCAGGCTTTTTTTTTCTTGCTTGCTGAACGGAACCAAGAGAAATGTAATCACAGCTGGCTGGGCTTGTAAATTCTCTGTTTCAGATGACGTGCGATGAATGATGGTGTCTTGATGCCTTCATTTGAAATGAGAGAATAGACAGGAGGCAACCACGACGCTGACAAGTTCACAATAAATTGCATGCAAATGAGGACATGGGGATTATTGCATTCGGGGTAGCGAGTGAGTCGGGCGGCGTCGGTAGCCATGTTTATGAGGTGTGATGCAAACAAGAGGCAGTAATGAGAGTTGATCAAGCGTGACAAGGTGCAGCAACACTCAGCGTGCATATAAGCAAATACGCAAATACAGCCCTTCAGGAATAACTTCTTGGCTCATAGATGAGTGAGCGCTTACTGACTGGAAATATCTTGTGGAGGTTTGGTTGAGAGCAAAGTCAGAGGTTTTGAATTTTAACTTACAGCTGCCATGATTTCCAATATGCAAGTTGTTGTTTTTTTACTTTTTGTTCTGGAGCCCTTTTTTTGGATTTCACATTAATCTTACAAATTGTGGACACAAGAGTATACTATATAAAATTCTTTAGACTCCCCTTTAGAATCTAATCTCAATTAATTGCTTAATTCAGCTGTTGGCAGGTGTAAAAAAAAAAAAAAAAAAATATATATATATATATATATATATATATATATATATATATATATAAGCTTGCTTTATATTTAGATTAGAGTGATAGTCTGCTTGACATGCCATGTGGTGGTTCTCTAAATAATGCCACCCAACAATGCTGCTACAGCACTGCTAATGTGTAAATTAACTTAATATTTTAAAGTGTTGATTGCATGAATATATTTATCTTCCTTGTTTAGCAGTCATTCATGCATAAATGTGATGTGTTAGAGTAATGCTTGACATGATTATAGTGAAATAAAACACTAATTCAGGGATTCTCAATCAACTCAGGCCCTCGGGATTCATTTTCCTGCAGAGTTTAGCTCCCTGATCTTCTGTGGGCTAGAGACATCCGTATTTTGTTTGCTGCCAATTACAAACACACAAACACACACACACACACACACACACACACACACACACACACACACACACACACACACACACACACACACACACACACACACACACATACGTTGATATATGTGGTTTACAGGGACTCCCCATAAGCTACAAGCTGTATTTTTTATCCCCTTATCCTAACCCTACCGTTAAACCTACTCATCACAGAAAACTTTCAGCTCTCCAAAACAAACAAACAAAACATTGCACATTGTGATACCTGTGTCATTTTACATATGTAACCCTGGACCACAAAACCAGCCATAAGTATCAATAGCCAACAATACATTGTGTTTTCTTTTATGCCAAAAATCATTAGGATAAGTAAAGATCATGTTCCATAAAGATATTTTGTAAATTTTCTTCCATAAATGAATGAAAACTTTTTTTTTTTAAATTTTTTATTAATAATATGCTTTGCTAAGAACCTCATTTGGACAACTTTAAAGGCGATTTTCTCAATATTTTGAATTTTTTGCATCCCCAGATTCCACTTTTTCAAATAGTTGTATCTCAGCCAAATATTGTCCTATTCTAACAAACCATACTGAAATTTGGCAGTCACTGTGCGTCCGCAAAATGTGAAAACACAATCGGTAATGCGAGATTTGCAATTGACCCTTCACAGACAGCTTGATTGACAGCCGATCTGACCAATCATAATGCAGAATCTGCCATTCTGTCCGAAAAACTATTAACTAGATTAATTTCGGTGGACTTAAACTTGAAAATTGGTGTGTATTGATGTCTTTCCGCGGTTTAAATAAAATACGTTCTGATGTTCATTCATGTTTTTCATGCTTTAAGGAAAGAAGAAAAGACGATCGGTTCACTTGTCACTTTGATCTAATAAGGCAATACAGTGATCTGTCACTACACAAAACGGAATTTTAGTGTTTAGATTTTTTTAAAAATGACCACATTTTAAAGCTGAGACTTTGTTTCATAACAGAAGTAACCTGCTCAGTAACCTGGGTTTTTGCAAAGGGTCAGTTGCGTTTGGATTATATCACAATTTACACAGCCACATATGGAAAACCCAATTGAAAATACAGTTTGCAATTCCTTTTGAAAATTGTCCAGTACTCACCTACTGACAGGCAGATGCTTTCAAACACCTTGTGTGTGTGTGTGTGTGTGCTTGTTACAAAGCACGCTTTCTCGATATGCAGCTATGCTTAACTCTCCATGAGCTGTTGTGAAATAAATTTGCATATGAAAATGCTTTTATAATACGAAATTACACAGTTATGTCTTTTGGACAGGACAAAAAATCTGATATATTAACATAGTTCTGCGCTTTATGTGAATTCAGCCTATTAGACCTGCTGCTGTCTATAATGTCATCAGAAATAAAGAGCAATAATCCTGAGAAAAAGAAACAAATTAATGGTTCCGTTTCTTTTTAGCCTTTTTATGTATTTGTATAGCACATTTTCACATTCCATGTTGTTTCAAAGCAAAAAATCATACCTTAATGTCTTAAAGCCCTTGGTGACCGTGGCAACTGTGATAAGGGAGGGAATAAAAAAATTAGATATTTAGGTAGTGGACAGAAAAACCTTCAGAAAAAACAGGCTCCATCCTCCTGTGACATTAAGGTGAGTCATAATGTATCTAACCATACTGCTACTACTGTGTTAAGATTGAAAAGCAGCATCTTGCACTTTAATTATGGAGGGAATCTTGGTATTTAGCCAAGTCTTGTGGTTAAGGAGTAGTCTACTCCAATCTGCTCTAATGATTTGCTGAGTCATGGATGTGGCTGTAGCCACTTTTAGGCCATTACAATAAAGATCATGGTCTTATAGGAGAGACGTAGAGGGAAAAGAGTGGAGTGAGATTAAGTGAAAGATGGCGAGATGGTTCTTGTCTGTCTAGAGCAACCTCCAGTTAAGTCTGTGTTTTTGTGCCAAAACATAATGCAAATGATCCTCTGTTGAGCACTGTGGAGAAATTACATTCCACAGAAGGCAGCTTTCAATGTCTAGCTGACATTGACATTGATTGCATTAGTATTCAGTTGATAGTGGATGGAAACGTGCCCAATGATGTTCAAAGAGGAATCATTTGTTTGGCTGTTTGCCTGGACTTTAGAGATTTGTTTGACGTCTCTGTGAACTTCATTTAAAGTGGAATGAGTTTCAGAAATTTCGTCTGTAAAGGGAGATTTGCTTACATTGATACAGAGACATGAAATTAGTGGAGATGGAAAAAAAAAGTTTGAATGCAGTGAATCAAAGTTTAATTGCTTTCGCAAAACACATAAACAGTCTCAGTACTACATTAAACTGCCACCAGCGTTAGATTATGTAAAGGTTGTAGACCTCAAGTACTGAAAAACAAAAACGCCTCTCCTGAATAGACGCACATTGTGATGTCTGCTGGATTGAAGCTCTCCACTACATGGAGAGCAGCGTAATTGCTCTCAGGTATGAGAGGTCTTGTTCTGACCTCATCCAGCTGAATGGGACACGTCCTTGACGTAGGAACGGTTGCGTCTTTGAGAAGAGTCTCGCTTGAGGATCATAGAGTTTTGCGCTGGCAGATCTGGATTGTCTTAGCAAAGGAACCAGCAAAGTCAACACACGCACACACAGGAATGTGATTAAATATGCGGTATAACTGTAAAATAATGAGTGTCAGTACCTTGTAGTTTGATTGCTATTGTTGTGAAACTATTTTTAACTTGACAAGCTTTCTTAAAAATATGGTTGCAGAAAGATGTTAATTTTTTTTAAGAAGTGCATCTGCTAAATTAAAGTTAATGACTTTTAAATGTATTTTTAGCATGATTATTAAGTAGCACAAATGATTCCCAGTTCTCTGTTGATTTATTTGTAGAGGACTAAAATTACCAGCTTGCTCATCCCTAGGTGCATTTGATTTTTTTTTTATGTAGCACGAAAATTTAGAAAGCTATTTTGGATCTTTTATGAGTCCATTAATCATTGATTGCATCATTGAATGTAGGTGTAAAAAAAAAAAAAAAAGACGTTAATATGCGCTAACACGTTAAGCGTTCCTATCCTTCCATCGTCCTTAAATATCGTCAGTGAGAGAGCATGAAGACTGGTTGAGCTTTATGAAGGAGGAAGAGTGTCTGGTGGAAGATACTGTATCATTCTGCTGATGAAAAGAAAAGCAAAAAAGTGTGAGAGGAATATTCACTGCCGTACTCCTAAAGATTTGAAACCTTCACATTCCAGCCACACACAAATCACAGTCTGTTATTGATTTATAATCTCTAGAGCGTCCCGTCTTCCCTCCCTCCCTCCCTCTTTACTTTATTCTCTCTTTCGCTCTTTCCGCCTGCCTACGTGGAACTATAGATCATAATTGAATTACTGTGGTAGAGGGGACGTATAATCAGCCAGATGGAGTGAGCCGACTGATTTGAAAGACAGGCAAATAATCATATCTTTGCCTTTATTATTCCTGCGGGCATGGGGACGTATTGAGTAAACTCTGCACGTAATGTAACTGCTTTCTGCATAATTCCATATAATACGGTTATGTCCTGATTCCTAATTCACTGATTTTTAAACTTCCCGTAGATTGTTATTACAGCGCTGCTAAACATGCTGATTGATTTATTTGCTCCAATAAATTAATCATGCGTTTAATAAACAATAGATGGATGTAATTTGATGGAGGGCCATTGTGCAATTAAAGAGCAGGGACAGCGGGAACACTGCGGTATACCTTGTGTTTTTTTCCATATAAACAAAAAAAACAGGTGTTAAATTGGGCCAGAATGATTCAGAGCTGTGTTCAGGCACCTTTTATTCAAAACAAACAAAACTATTGGCTGTTTGTGTGTTGAGTTCTTTTCATTTCTTGTATGCTGCTGTAGTGCAATTTACCACACTTGTTGTGCACTTACATTGTTTTTTTTCTTCTTTTGGGTTCAAGTGTGTTGCGCTGAAACACAATTGTAACTGTTAGGATTTTCAAAGATTTTCAAACCATTCTGACCTAAAAGTGATCGGGTAGACAAGGCGTAGAGACTTGAAGCTTTGAGGGATAGTAGTACCCACCCCATCTGGAGTGTCACCCCAAATGCCCTGACAGGGGTACTACAGCGATCAAAATTCGAAATCGATCATAACTCCTAAAATGCTTGTCGCAGACTTAAGTGTCTTATATAATGGAAATCCTTGTGCCAAGACGAACAAAGTGCATGTGATAGATTTGATCGCCATATTGGTGTAATTTTTGGCTATTTTAGAAAACTGCTTTTGCGAACTAGTCCAAACCAGTGGAGAAAAATTCTTTGGAGAGTGAATATCAATAATGAGGCAAATCATGATGAAAAGGGACACCAAAATGTTTGAAAGACGCAGGGCCACTTTTCCTAAAATAGCTAAAACTTTTAACTTTTAATTAACGGAGACTAAATGAAATTGTTTGACTCAAAGCTCTAAAAGTCTGTGGGAAATTTTAAAGAAATCAGCCACTGGGGGCCGATTTTGCATTTTTCATGTGTGTAAACGATTGTATATTGTACAGTTTTTCACAAATACCCACAATATTCATATCATATGATAGATCTCCTCATTCTGAACAACTTTGCCTCAAGAACCACTGCTGTCAATCAAATTGTTTGTTAAAGAAGTTCAATTACTCACCCCCTTGTCATCCAAGATGTTCATGTCTTTCTTTCTTCGATAAGAATAAGTCGATAAGAAATTATGTTTCTTGAGGAAAACATTTCAGAAATAATCTCCATATAGTGGACTTCAATGGTGCCCCCAAGTTTGAACTTCCAAAATGCAGTTTAAATGAAACGATCGGTCATTTCAAAACAAATTGACAATACTTTTTAACCGTTTAAACGCTTGTCTTGTCTATGTCTGCGTGAACATACGATAACAATACAGTTAGATTATGTCAAAAAACTCCCATCTCGTTTTCTTCCCCAACTTCAAAATCATCATACATCACTGCAGAAGTACCCATCCAGTGTTTACAAAGTGAACATGCAAAGAAGATCAAACGCCTTTACAAAAAAGGTATGAAGGTAAAAAAGGTAAAAGTGCTGTAGGACAATTTTGAAGTTGAAGAAAACGAGATGGGAGTTTTTTTTCGACACAGCCTAACTGTATTGACCCGGATTACACAGACTACGCATCGAAGAGACAAGACAAGACGAGCATTTGAAGTTAAACAGTATATAAATTGTCAATTTGTTACAATTGTTTCGCTAGATAAGACCCTTCTTCCTTGGCTGGGATTGTTTAGAGTCATTTGAAGCTGCATTTAAACAGTAATAATTTGGTAGGGGGTCGAAAATGGACACAACACCGGACGTAACAAGCTTGCTCGGTAGCTCAGATTCAACTGGATTTAGGACGTGGAATTCTTGGGTAGAATCCTGTGAAAAACGTGACTCACGAAGAGCTGAAAGATGAGAGATCAAAAAACAAGGTAAAATTGCATGCTTGTGATTGCATTTTTACCTCACATTCGCTTTTGTTCTTACTATCGGGTCGGTTTAGGTGTAGTGCAGATGGTACATTATATTAAAACATCAAGGAGCATTAGAGTTATAGCGCCACTCAACAGACATTTCAAGTCGGAGCTGCGGTGACACGTACAAAACCAACATCAACCGAATGAAAACCGAATACTCTTTTATTACTCTTTTGTTACAAACTGCAGTGATATGTACTTATTGGTACGTATTTCACTTCTCGCGAAAAAGTTCCCACAGATACACTTTCGCCATGAGATCAGGTTGGCTAATATCCTGGAATTGGTATAAATGCTTTTTTGGCCTTTTTTTGTTTATTTATTGATTACCTTAATAATTTATTTTGAGTTTTAGCTTGTCTTTGTATATATTATTACAAGACATCATCATTTATGCTTTTTCGACAGTATGGATTGCAGAGGGTTCCCACCAAAATCCTTAATCCTTAATGTTCTGGAAAGCACAGTGAGTAACATTTCAATGTCACTGGTGATAAAGCAAGGGTCAGAAGACAGGAAGAAAACCTGTGGTTCTTCCTCAGTATCCCTCTGTGCTGGAAAAACGCTCAGCTTTTACCCAGCTGTGGAAGAAATCCACTCAAAAAGATGTTCAGCAGTTTGTTTGTCTTGATTGTCAGTTTGATTGTGTTCATTAATGCTTTCAACACAAAGTCATTAACTCATGAATATAAACCATTACAGCTGAAAAATAGTAAAATTAATACCTGAATACCTGAGGGTACACATTTGGTGTCAAATTTTAAATACTTTTTTTTCTTTCACTTTTTAAACAGCCACAATGAAACTGCATTTGAAATCTGAATGAAATACAAAAAAAAAACATTGTTTGGGGTGAGTTCTTTATTTATTTATTATTTATTGATTTTTTTTTTATCAGCATGGATGCAATAAAAAAGCCGTTTATTATGTGCCAAAATATTTCTGTTTTAAACAATCAGTTCTATTAAGAATTCTGAAAAATATTACTGTTTTCACAAAAATATTAAGCAGCACAACTGTTTTCAGCATTGATAATAACAATCAATCAATCAATATTTCTTGAGCAGCAAATCAACATATTACAATGATTTCCAAAGGATCATGTGACACTAAAGAATGGTGAAATGACTGTTGAACAATGTTCATCATTTTTCAAAAGCATTTTAAAAATCTTAACATCCCCAAACTGTTAAATGTCAGTGTAGTTTTAGTATGCTACAATATGATTTAAGCCTAACCCTCAAGAAACTCAGAACAGATTTTGAAATGCTTATGAGAGAATCCACTGCCTTCATCTAACAGCAACTGGCTGACACCCACCGTATAGCATTTCTCAACTTTTTAATGTTCTCCTCGCTTGTCAATCCCATAATCCCCTGCGTGAGTCAGTTCCAATAGAGAACGCATTGGAAATGCACTTTCGACTCTGCGCCAGTGGACACGTCTGGTTAACCTGCTGCACAGCTGTGACGCTCTGATATCAGCTACTAGTTCAAGTACCCCACTCTCATAACTAGACATATTGTTGAGTCAGTGTGCAGCTCTGACACAGAGGAGACCTGTGAGCTCAAGCATCTGTCAACAAGTCTGCTTGTGTTGTAAAAGATGGGGATCATCGATAAAAGCAGGTTTTCAGCAAGATAAAAACAGCTATTTTACAACGGACTGCTATTAGACGCAATTTAAAGGGTCATGAAACATTCAACTGCATTTTCTGAGATTTTCACAGATAGAAGATAATGTTAGCATTCGTTGATTTTAATTCTAAGAGAAAACTGGTTAAAAGCTTTTTTGCACTATTATTATCTTCTGGGTTTGAATTAGAAACCATGTCAGTGTCACTGGATGTACAGTCATAGCCAAAAATATCGGCACCCTTGCAGCTCTGTCAGAAAATGCAACCCATTCTCTCAGAAAATTGTGGCAGTTGCAAATGTTTTGGTACTCACATGTTTTGTTTGCATTGGAACAACACAAAAAAACAGGGAAGTCAAATCTGATACAAATCCACACAGAACCCAAAAACGCACTGGACAAAATTATTGGCACCATTAACTTAATATTTGATAGCACTCCCTTTGGAAAAAATAACTAAAATCAATCACTTCCTGTAACCATGAACGAGTTTCTTACACCTCTCTACTGGAATTCTGGACCACTCTCTTTTTGCAAACTGCTCCAGGTCATTCAGATTTGAAGGATGCCTTCTCCTAACTGCTGTTTTGAGATCTCGCCACAGGTGTTTTATGGGACTCAGATCTGGACTCATTGCTGACCATTTCAGAACTCTCCAGTGCTTTGTTTGTAACCATTTCTGAGTGCTTTCTGAAGTGTGTTTCGGGTCATTGTCCTGCTGGAAGACCCATGACCTCTGGTGGAGACGCAGCTTTCTGATATTGGCCACTACGTTGCGCCCCAAAATTCTTTGGTAATCATCAGATTTCATGATACCGTTCACACAGTCAAGGCATCCAGTGCCAGAAGCAGCAAAACAACAGCAAAAAACATCTTTCAACCTCCACCATGTTGGACTGTAGGGACTGTGTTCTTTTCTTTTTCTGTAAACAGTGCCATGATGTCCTTTACCAAAAAGCTCTACTTTTGTCTCATCTGTCCACAGTACGTTCTCCCAGAAGGATTGTGGTTTTATCACATAAGTTTTGGCAAACTTCAGTCTTGCTTTTTTGATGCCTTTGTGTCAGCAGTGGTGTCCTCCTGGGTCTCCTACCATAGCGTCCCTTTTCATTCAGATGGTGACGGATAGTGCGAGCTGACACTGTTGTACCCTGTGTCTGCAGATCAGCTCAGCTTGAATTTGTTTGGAAGTTAATCAGGGTTCTTTATCCACCAGTCAAACAATCCTTCGTTGTAATTTTTAATTAATTTTGCTGTTCCGTCCATATCCAGGGAGGTTAGATACAGTGCCATGAAAACCTCTTGATGATATTGGGCACAGTGGACACAGGAACATCTCTGGAGATGGACTTGTAGCCTTGAGATTGTCCATGATTTTCCACAATTTTTTCTCTCAAATCCACAGACAACTCTTTCTTTTCTCCACGCTCAGTGTGACACACAACACAAAGGTTAAGTAAACTTTTCTCCATTTTAACTGGTTGCAAGTGTGATTACTATATTGCCCACACCTGTTACTTGCCACAAGTGTGTCTAAATACAAACTAAAGGAGCATCACATGCTTTAAGACCATTAATTATTACAATTTTGACAAGGTGCCAATAATTTTGTCCTGTCCGTTTTTGAGGTCTGTGTGAAATTTTATCACGTTTGACTTTTCTTCTCTGTTTTTTTGTGTGTGTGTGTGTGTTGTTGCAGTGCAAACAAAAACAATAAGCATGTGAATACCAAAACATTTGCAATTGGAACAATTTTCTGAGAGAAGTGTTGCATTTTCTGACAGAATTGCAAGGGTGCCAATATTTTTGGCAATGACTGTAATGTTTTCTTAATGATCATAATTATTCATGAGACTGTGTGTTCTTATCCAATGAGAGGATGCTTTACTTAATTATTCATGACAGCACGTGTTGGTTGACTAAACTTATAATTTTAAGGCAGCACGAACACTTTTTTAAGTTGAATCAACTTTTTTTTTACAGGGCATGTCATCCAAGTTGTTCATGCCTTTCTTTCTTCAGTCGAAAAGAATTTAAGGTTTTTAAGAAAAGCATTCCAGGATTTTTCTCCATATAGTGGACCTCAATGGGGATCAACAGGCTGAAGGTCCAAATTGCAGTTTCAATGCAGCTTTTCCTAAACTACTAATTCGTAATGTCCTCACAGAGCAAATACTGGTCGAAGATCAGGGTTTTTAATCATTAGGGAGATGGACGGATTGTCGGTAATCGTTTGTTCCAGATGACAGTGATACTACTTGTCAAGCACATGGAGTTTCAGTCAAAGCTCGTTCACAGATGTCTAGAGCTACATCCAAGAATCAGCATATTTCATCTTACCCGCAACATTCATTTCATTCTGTTTGTTTACCAGTGGGAGAAACAAAGGTTGGACGAGCTGTATGTTTGCTCGTGTTTAAAGCTTGTTGCCAAATGTCTTCATCGGCCCCACTGTGAAATTGCATTACACAGTCAGTGAATATTAATTGATGGCATTTGGTATTAGACAAACAAAGTAAGCGAGAGATGTGTGTGTGTTTGAGAGGTCCTGGAATAATAGTGTGTTGAACGAGAGATCCATGATCACTGGAGCACAGCTGAAAGCGAGCTGGATAGTAACAGATGTTTTCTCCTGGGAAATAGAAAGAGTGTGTGGCTCTTTTTGTCTGCTGTGTGGGTGTTGGACAGGAGCGTAAGCTACGAGAGTACAGAGGAAGTGTATGTAAATGTGAGTTTGTCTGCTTATTTTGAAATGTTTTTTGTGATTTGTTTAGATGCTTCACCTCTCAGTGGATGTTTATCAGTGGGACGGTAATAGAAAAACGTACCCAGCCGTGCATCTTTCTGCACTTTAAGGGGTCGTACGCACTCAGGATGCTTTCTTGCGTTTAACAGCCGTTAGACGAGTGCAGTGGAATGAAACATTTCAGGGTCCCGAGACATTTTAATAACTTGTCACTAGTTATCCGTAATTAAGACATAAATGTTACAGTAGTTTGTGTAAACACTCGGTAGACTCAAGATGTTTGTCCCACCACCTGCTTCTTTTGATTGCTTCATTGATTTAAAACTAACTTTGAAGCACTGCATAAACATTGTATTTATTTATTTATTTATTTATTTTTATTGAAACTGAGATTTATACACCATCTGAAAGCTACAATAAATACGTTTTCCATTGATGTATGGTTTGTTGGGATAGGACAATATTTGGCCGAGATACAACTATTTGAAAATCTGGAATCTAAAAAAAAAAAAAATCTAAATATTGAGAAAATCACCTTTAAAGGTGTCCAAATTAAGTTTTTAGCAATGCATATTACTAATTAAAAATTAAGTTTTGATATATTTACAGTAGGAAATTTACAAAATATCATCATGGAACATGATCTTTACTTAATATCCTAATGATTTTTGTCATAAAAGAAAAATTGATCATTTTGACCCATACAATGTATTTTTGGCTATTGCTACAAATATACCTGTGCTACTTATGACTGGTTTTGTGGTCCATGGTCACATTTGGCCTTTTAATGTGATATTTCAGAAATTTCTTAATTATTGTCTTTTTTTGTTAAAGCCATATGATAATTTTTGTTGTTGTTTATTTTGTTTACACAATTACTTTTAGTTAGCTGTTTAAAAAAAAAAAAAAATCATGTTTTTTTTTTAATTACAATATTTATAACAGTTACTTTAAAATAATAATACTATTTCACAATATTACTGTTTACCTGATCTAATAAATGAAACCTTGTTAAGCATAAAATAATTATTTTAAAAAAGTGTTATTATGAATATGTAATATTATATTCAGATTTCAAAGTGTGAAAAAAAAAATTGCAAGCTGTTAATTAGGAGATTATCTAAAGATTATCTAATTGCCATGTAATTATTACAGCAACAGTCATCCAAAGGTTTTAGACACACACTATTTAAATTATGATTCAAAATATTGCTTTTTAATAGGACTAAACACTTTTTATTTTACTTCAGCAGAGGTTTGCATGTATTTATTTATTTTAAATCTATTTAATTTTTCAAAATTAATCAATACATAGGTAATTGCAACTTTTTATCTCCCAATTCTGACTTTTTTACTCCCAATGGCAAGTTTACATCTCCTAATTCTGACTTTCTTTCACAATTGTGATATAAACTCACAATTGTGATTTATACAGTCAGAAGTGTGATATGAACTTGCAATTCTGAGAAACAATCAGAACTGCACGATATAAACAGTCTTACATCTCGCAGTTCTGACTATAACACACAGCTGGGAGAGATATAAACTCGCAATTCTGAGAATGTATCCGATTTTCCCTCTCAAAAATGGACTTAATAACTCACAAAAGTTTATATCTCACAGTTCTGAGAAAAAAAGTCTGAATTGCCTGAAAAAAGTCAGAACTGCAAGATATAAAACTTGCAATTGCAAGAAAAAAAGTCAGAATTGCAAGATAAAAGCTTGCATTTCTGAGAAAGATTGTCAAATGTTTTTATCTCTCAGAATTGCAAGTTTATCTCACAGAATTGTGAGATAAAAAGTCGCAATAACCTTTTTTTTCAGTGGCAGAAATAGGCTTCTATACGACATTGATAACACTATAAAAAAAAATATTTTTTTTTTGCTTGTGTACATTAAGAGAAATTCAGACACAGCACAGACGGAACTCAAGGGCACATCTTGTTATGTGTGACCCCTAACATTGTGTCTTTCCACTCTCTGTTGTCTCTGCAGGGAGAAGGAGCGAAATCTTACCCAGGCAGGACAGCCTGTGATCCAGCCTCAGCGTCCGGACGCCCCTAGATTCACTGGAGGAGGCTTCAGCTTTAAGCAGCACAACAGGATGACACTTCAAGCCCTGGAACAGCAGTCCTGATGCCCGCCAGAACCCTCTGAGGACCCTCTTCACCCATCATCGCCTCTTGATAGACCGTATTTTCTCGTATTTATTCAGCTCTATTGGTGCTGGCCCACCACCCAGTCAGCTGCTGTAAGCCATGCACTAAAGTCAGTTCTTTTTGCCTTCTGGAATAAATAAAGTCTATTATTTTCACTGAAAAGTTTCTGTTTCATTCTGTACTAAACACTTACACAAATCCACACACAAACACAGTCTCTATTTGCCTCTCTAGTCCTCTGTCGCTTTTTGTTTGTCTGTGTCGCTCTCAGATGTAGTGTACTCTTGTTTTCTAGTGTGCAGGTGCTGTTGGCTGCCAAGTACAATATGACACAGCGTGTACTTGTCGCCTTTGTGTGTGTGTGTGTGTGTGTGTGTGTTTATATATATATGGTTATTTTATATATAGTTTTTTTGTGGATTTGTGATTATGTTTCATTCTGGTTGGTCTAAGAGCCTATACTGTAATTGTTTCTAAGCCATTTTGGACATACAATCACATCCAAAAACCCAGTGTGTTGACTTACTGTCAACTGCCTACATAAGCAGCATCCTGAAACAAAACCTCGTAAGTAACTGATTTGGAACGCTCTACAAAAACAGCAGCTCTTTGCTTCATATAAATAGTGCTCTTCACATGAAGTGCACAGTTTGGCTTTAGCATACTGCTAAGCTTATGGCAACGTGCTCTAATATGCATACAAAGACATAGCACAAGTTTTGGGTAAACAGTATATTTTTATTGATGTCAGTAGAATTTTGCATTTAGCCTGTTGGTAGGCTAATGACAAGATGTTCTAATAAGCATTAAAAAATACAACGCACACACAAATACTGGGTAAACAGTACTTTTTTTAATAAGACTGAAGTCTTTTCAATAGAGTTTGTCATTAGCATGTTGCTAAGTTAATGACAAGATGTTCTAGGCCTAAAAAACATAGCACACAGAAGAATTAAGGAATACATTTTTAATGAGACTGAACTATTTTTTTTATTAATTTTAATAGAGTTTTGCAATTGTTATGTTGCTAAACTGATGACATGGTGCTCAAAATACTTTAGTATGCATAAAAAAATATATGAAGAGTTCAGATGCAAAACCAGCTAAATCCATCTGAAGTCTTTCTTTAAAAAATGCATTTTTATCAGGCTCAGGTGTATAGGTTTCTTTGTAAGTACCGGTACTTCTGATTGGGCTGAGGCTGGTATTTTAGCGAGTTTGAAGAAAAAGTATTGATGGACGTATAATATGTGTCGAGAGCATTCCCTCAGTATCATTATCTCATTTTTGACCGAAATGGCTTTTAGCTGGTTTTGCATCTGAACTCTTCATATAGCACACAAATATTTGGTAATTGGTCTTTTTTAAAAGGACTGAACTGTTTATATTGATTTCAATAAAGGTTTGCATTTAGCATGTTGTATAACTAATGACAAGATGTTCTAATAAACAAGCTAATGAGCTTACAGCAAAACACTAATATGCATAAAAATACACGGCACACTTAAATATTGGGTGAACAGTCACTTTTAATAAGACTAAACTTTTTATTGATTTCAGTAAAGGTTTGCATTTACCATGTTGCTACATTAATGACAAGATGTTCAAATAAACATAAATAAGCTAATAAATTAAAATAATACTATTTTAATAATATTTTTCAGTATTCATGTAGTTTTCCTTGCAGCTCCCTGATTTATCTGCCATTTTGGAAGGTTTTTTTTTTTTTCTTTTAAGGCCCCTATTATGCAAAATCCACTTTTACATACCATTTTGATTCTTTAAGCAATGTGACATCACATTGTTTAAGCCCCGCCCACAATCACTGACTGCCAGTCATGCATTGCCATAGTTTCTGCCCTCATCATGCACTTATTTTAAAAGTAGGGCTACCCTCGACTAAAACTTTTTCTGGTCGACTAGTAGTCGTTCATTTTAAGCATTAGTTGACTATTAGTCGCATGTTTATTAATAACCCATATAAATCATAATAATGAGCATTTAATTGTCTACATAGCCTAATAAGTGCTCAAGTACACATAGAAATAATAATTATGAATGCGTCAGGAAAAAAAGTGAAAGTAGAAATTTGAAAGTTGACATTTAAGTAGAAAGTAGACATTTCACTCTCTATAGATATATTTTTCATGTCTGTAAGGGAAGTATACACAGAGTTTCTAAGTTTCACGCTTAAGTTCACAGAGACCGAGACGGCAGAAAGCACATCCTGTTTTCTTTAATTATTTTACAAAAGTGCATTGTTTTGTTGTTATTGTGAGTGCACACAAATAAATATAGAGTCTTTACAGATTCAAAAGATGCATTACTTTTTATCTGTATGACCAAAAATGATGGAGTATTTTAATAGCAAGTGACCGCATCAGCACCTCCATCTGTCATGTAGTGAGCACGCTACTGTTCAGTTTCCACACTCCACACAGACACTTCAATAGCACACATTTTTCTAGGTTAACATTAGATTGAGCTGCCATGCAAAGTTGCTACTACTTACATATTTCAGATGAAAATCCATATTTGATGTTGATGAATGATAGGTGAGCATTTACTATACTATATTAGCACATAGATCAGCCATTAACTATCTGTCCGTCACAGACTGCATGACTTTGCCACTTCCTGTGGAATTTTTTTTTTCTTTTCTGTGACTAAGCGACTAATAAAATTTTGGCCGACCAAGCCTCTTCTCGTCAACTAATGGTTAGTCGACTATTAGGGGTCAGCCCTGTTTGAAAGCACCTCATTGTTCTATTTTGCTTCTTTATTTCTGGGCTAGTCCACTTTATTTACACCTGCTCCTTGTTTGCATGAGTTTAGCATTGAGAGTTTAGCATCTCCTGGTAAATGCTGTAAACTCTTCTAACATTACACCACCGAAGTCATGCATTGTTACTGAGGGCCATTCAGCTCTGACAAAATAAAATTAACATTTCATTATAAAAAGGAAGACATTTTATTGGTAGGCTACCCATATTATGGATCCTTAGCTCTGTAGTGAATCTTCCCTGTCACTAGTCAAGGCCTTTTCACATTCTTGTTGTGCCATCAGCCAATCAGCAATGTAATTTACCAGCACCTCCTAAATAATTAGTCACATGATTTTTTGGAGTGCCTGTGAACAAAGATGGTAGGTGTGTTCAACTTAACGCAGCGCTGGACAGCTTGATCAAAAGGCTCCTTTGAGATGAGCAAATTCTGTGCAGAATCGATCACCGGTGATCACCGCAAGATGCATGCCGGTTAGAAATGTGTCTGAGTTACGTCCGCCTTGCTCTGATGTCATGCTGACGTGTGCCAAAAAACTCTCGCGACGGCGAGGCGGCCTTGTCGGATTGAGCAGTCTGGCGCAGTAGCTCTCCACCGACGGCGCTGACCAAAAGCACGATGGGAAACGCCTGGATGACGACACAGCTTAAAGCTCATTGGTTCAGCCGTTCTTTTCTAAAATGTTTTATTTTCTAATGTAATGTCATGTGGTTATGTGTTTAAATTATACATGAATATTCCCAAACACTATGCCAGCGCGATCTCTGCGTGAGATGCGATTGTTGTCATATTTCTAAATAAAATCTAAAATACACGTTTGTATTAAAGTAAAAGTGGATGATAAATACGCCTTTCGTATGGAATTAAATAGCAACCACTTTGATCGTCTTGTTCATCATATTTATTTTCATATAAAAACAACAGAGCTGAAATTATATTACGTTTATCAGCAACAAAGCACGTGAGTGCGATAACGTGATATCCGCCTTTGATCTCGTAGGTATCTGTTCTACTTCGAGAGGTCAGAACTGTCCGTCTTGACCGCACTTATTTTACTCCTCCCCTCACTGCAGCCGCCTACTATCGTCTACATTTCAGGCGAGGCGAGGTGCATCTCAAACGAGCCTAAATTCTGACTTGAAGCAGTGCATGCCGGTTAGAAATTTTGTCCGACTTTATGCTGCGTTCACGCCATATCGTAATTACCGTAATTTTGAGATGACAACATGTAACGTTCTACTTGGAGCTGTTCACGTCCTCAGACTCGGAATTATGCTTTTCTATGGCCTCACTATCAACGCTTAAACAGAGCTTACGTTGGTCAGGTGGTATGTGGTACAAGTCGTAGCTCTCAGAAGACTCCCAGTTTACAAGTTGTAATTACGAGTTCTACAAGGACGTGAACACTTTTTACAAGTTGGAATCTCGTAATTACGGGAATTCCGATATGGCGTGAACGCACCTTGAGCCGACGCCTCGTGACTGCCACGTGTGGCATCAAAGTACCACGATAGCGATTCGAGAGCACCCCACTGACTCACCCGGGCGCAGTTTCTTCAGAGCAGCTGCAGGAGCTCTGATGACCACATGGCAGTTTCACACATGGCCAGATTCACCGCATGACAACGATCACGTGTGTTTTGGATATAAGGTGCGTTCACGCCATATCGGAATTCCCGTAATAACGAGATTCCAGCTTGTAAAAAGCGTTCACGTCCTCTTAGAACTCGTAATTACAACTTGTGAACTGGGAGTCTTCTGAGAGCTACCACTTGTACCACATGACCGCTGTACCACCTGACCAACGTAGGCTCTGTTTAGGCGTTGATAGTGTTGCCATAGAAAAACATAATTCCGAGTCTGAGGACGTGAACAGCTCAGAGTAGAACATCACATGTTGTCATCTCGAAATTACGGTAATTACGATATGGCGTGAATGCAGCATTATTCTCATGCTCAAGTCCGATAATGCTTACAAATCTTTGTTTTTACAACAGTAAAAGTGTTTTTACTGTAGTCGCAATGTTATATTCAGTCACATTTATTCATAAAACACTGATAAAAGCATATATAACCCCACTCCATTAGTATTTAAATAGTATATGTTTATGTTGATCATAATTTTTGTT
This sequence comes from Cirrhinus mrigala, assembly GCA_036247105.1. Lineage (NCBI taxonomy): Eukaryota > Metazoa > Chordata > Actinopteri > Cypriniformes > Cyprinidae > Cirrhinus > Cirrhinus mrigala. The sequence goes on along the minus strand of CM070007.1, from coordinate 13,297,337 downwards.
CAGATGGCGCTGTATTAAGCAGTATATGAAACGTGTTTCTGTTGATCATGAAAACAATTTTGAAAAGTCTGTGTATTTGATAAATATTGCATTTAATTCACTTCATCTGTGATAGTGCATGCAAACACCGCGAGAGCGTCACTAACGAGAGCAGAAAGTGTCCGACTTGACAGCTCCGTTTTCAACTCCGCCCGCGGCTGCTCTCGGCTACTCTCGTTGATCGCCGTCTGTAGTCGTAGATGAAGTCGAACACACCTGGTGGCATGCAGGTCATGTGCTTTTGAGTTGGCTTCTACCAGTTGATGATCTACCATGGAGATGAATGCTAATACTAATGGATAGCTGTGTCCAGGTAATGCATATGCACACGCAAACACACTAGTATTTGCCACTTATCTTTGTTTAGTCTGGCACTTAAGTCTTCAAGTATGTGCTTCTGTTGTAGGCCCTTTGGTGAATCATTGCGTATTCTTTGGGTTATTCTGTCTCCTTGTTTGTTGTTTGATATTTTTGGCTTTTTGCTTTGTAGTTTGTTCGTTTCAAACTGTTGCACTTGGGTTCTATAACTTCACTCTGCCTGAGCTTTTGTTACAGAAGGCACACATAATCATGCTGCGTACCTTTTGAACCGTCTTCGTTTTGGAAGCGTACCTTTGATGCCTTAAAAGGCTGCCTACATAGATACCTCACTAGGTTTAGAAAAAAGGGCCATTGTTTTCAGGTTGCTCAATTCTGTCTTGCAGATTACAGAACTGATGAGTCACTTGAACAGTACGAAATGTCAAGTGTGTCATTTGAGAGTTTCAAGTTTTGATATGTGCTGCATGACTGAAAGATCTAATCATTTCAGAAGTGACAGATATAATATAAACAAGTGGATGAACAAGTGAATTGGACGCTTTCCCATCTTTCCCTGTTGTTTTTGGACCCAGTAAGCTTAAACATCATAGTTATTGAGTGCTTCAGTCTAAATAGCTGTCTTCAAATGTATATTAATGTTTTGATGTATTAGCACTTTCACTGAGGAAGGATTTGAAATTTCTTCCCAATTGAAGCCGTAATCGTTTTTGAAGAGTTGAAACCTTTTAAAGAGACTAGATGTGCCATAAAATGGTTACAGCTAGTGCCAAGTTTATATCAAATGTTATGATATTTTGTTAAAGCACACTGGCTGCCATTTAAAGTGAGCTTTATACCCGTCATCTATCAGTGGCTGATGATTGCCGCATTCATCTCCTTGTGCTTCATTATGATGGTTTTGTCTAGATCTGTTTTAGGTTTTGTGATGTGTAGGATGGCTGGGAGAGAAAGAGACCATAAAGCCTCTTTGGAGCCTAGGGGAATAAAAAAGAGGCTCATTATTTATCGCCACACAACTGGGGACAGTGGAACTCGCTTTATGTTCTTTCATGCAACATCACCATAGAGCAATGTCATGTTAAGACACAGGGATGGTCCCTCTGGAGTCGCCTCAGGTTAAGTGCCTTGATCAAGGGCAGGCTGGCTGAAGAAACGGCCTGTGCGGGCTTTGATCCTCCAACCTTTTGATTTCCAGTCCAGATCTTTAACTACCAGGCTATAGCAGAATAATGAAAGGGATTTGAAAATGTTTTAATGGTTATTATAATTATATGGATAAACATGGGATAAATACAGAATTACGTCTGGCAGTCTCTCAAGCACTAAAAGATATTTGTGAGATGTAAATCTGAGTTTTTGTCCTAGCTGCCCCTGACAAGACAGGACATTAAGGATGAATAAAGGCGTCAAACATTTAAATCACATTGGTCCAAAATGTTTTTTGTTGTTGTTGTTGTCGTCATAATTGAATATTTAAAATAGATCTGCAACGATTCCTCGATTCCATTGAGTATTCGATTTTTAAAAATCGCATTCCACATATTAAACCCATTTAAAAATCATAATACAGCATAATGCTATTAAGAATTCTAAAACGCTACAATTCAATTAAATAAATGTGATGTATGTTCAATATGCGCTTTAATTATTTACATACGTCTAGATTACATACGTGCTTCTCAGAGCGTTCACAATAAATGCTGCTACAGAAACATCTCTGCATGTTGTTGTGAGTTTGGGTTTATTATAACGTTCATCCGGGAACGCAGCGTGCGCCATTTCATCAGATCTGTAAGGTAAACCTATGCAAACAGTAGAATCGCGATTTCAAAATAAAAGTTAAAACCCTCACTCTGAGTTTACACGTTTTGATGTCCACATATTCAAGAAATAACAGTGGCTGTAGCTTTTCTATCATAAAGAAATAGACACATATTAAAGATTAAGTGGACATTTAAATTAAATATTAAACATGGATTAGATCGTGCTGTGAAGTGTAAAAACAATCGTCAGGCCGTTATCGCCCTCTGCAGTCATTTGTTATAATGCATAATGTACGTTAGCTCTATTGCTTATATAATACTTTATGTATTTGAACAGTTTTGTTAAATAAAACCATATGATTGCTTGCTTTTGATAGTTTATTTAAACTAATTATTATTGCTTCATTGCTCTTATATATGTATTTTAAGTAATTTTAAAGGCTATTGTTCACTTAGGTCTATTTTTATTACTACAATGTTATGATATTACTCGATTAACAGTCAGAATAATCGACGAATTACTAGATTAGCGAAATAATTGTTAGTGACAGCCCTAATTTAAGACAGAAATATGGTTTCTTAATATTTACAGCACATTGGCTCATAGTAAGTGTCTGCTGTAATAGCTTTAGAATTATACCAAAGCATCTCCCATAAATATATTGAGACATATTGGAGCTGAACTGGACAAATTTTAATAGATACTGAAGTTTCCCTGTGCCCGTTTTAATAGATGTTTTATCTCTTTGACACCATTTTTAGTTTGTTTGTATGCTCTGTGAATAATGATCCTCCTCACCCCAGGGAGTTGAATTATTTTTGTAGTTGTCTCTGTATCTTTTGTTCGTTTTTACTTCCGTACTTCCATTGTAATTTCTCAGGGGCTAGCCATTGTTTTGAATTCATTTATCCCATTGTTGCTTTGATCTTTAAATCTATGGCTCTGATATGTTCCTACAGCCTTTGGTTTTGAAATGCCAGGTTTTATTTTTTCCAAATCGAATTACTGAACCCCAAAGAGGAGTACACAAATATAGAAAGGTAGTGGGTAAATGTTTGACAGCAAATGATTACAAAAAGTGCAAAAGAAGGCTATTCAAACTTTTTTTGGATGTGGAGGACTGCAGAGGGAGATGAAGGAAGGATCATGATCCATGTACTGATTGATGGGTCATTGCATGTCATGAAAGGTTTCTACATCATTCTGAAAGCTGAATAAATAAGTTTTCCATTGATATATGGTTTGTTAGGATAGGACAATATTTGGTCGAGATAGAACTATTTGAAAATCTGAAATCTGAGGGTGCAAAAAAAAAAAATAATAAAAAAAAATAAATAAATACAAATAAAATAAAATAAAATAAAATAAAATAAAATAAAATAAATATTCAGAAAATCACCTTTAAAGTTTTCCAAATGAAGGAAAACTTATCAAAAATTAAGATTTTATATATTTACAGTAGGAAATTTACAAAATATTTTCATGGAACATGATCTTTACTTAATATCATAATGATTGTTGCATAAAAGAAAAATCAATAATTTTGACCCATACATTGTATTGTTGGCTATTGCTACAAATTAACATGTGCTATATGACTGGTTTTGTGATCCAGGGTGACATTTGTGCTAAATATTGCTTATAATAAATTATTAATTACTAAAATAAGAATAGTAATAAAGTAAATACAAATTTTAAATCTTACTGACCCCAAACTTTTATATTTTTTTCTTTCTTTCTTTCTTTCAAATACCATTACAGAAAAACTTGGCAAACTTTCCGTTCTTGTACATCGTTATAAATCAATGTTTCAGTACACCTACTGTTTAGGAATGATTAAGATATTTACTGTACACTATTTCTTACCATGTCAACATTTGTCTTCTCTGCCTCCAGTGCTGTCATAACATATTGACTCAGGCACAGGACCAAGGAGCTACTACATTTTTTAACTGATGGTCTAAGAAAGATTTGGTGACATTCTACATGCTAGGAAGAACTGGCAAGAGATTATACAATTATACCAAAACAATGCATCTATGTAGTTTGTGTGTGTAAGCATTGTAGCATGTCTTTAACCCAATTCTCTGCATTCAAAACAGTTTCTCTCTCAGCATCAAAGATGATCTTTTGCTCACGAGAGAGGAGCTTTAGAGAAACTGTCTGTGCTGTTTGTTTCAGGATCAAGGCTTGAACATCATTTAAAGCTTGCTCTAACCACCCAAACTTTATCACTCGACACTGTGAAACGTCTGTGCAGTTTTTAAATGTCTGATAGAATTCAGTTGACAGCTGCAGAAATATGTTTTTCTGTCCATGCAGGACGTTTCATTTCTTATTCAAAAGTGGGACCGTACAAAAATCTGTTGTAAAAAATTTCAGCTGTAAATATAAAAATCAGCTATAGTATTACCGATAATACTTTTCTTATCGGTCTGTCTATCTGCAGTGTCACACGATTCTTTAGAAAACCTATGCGCACACATACACACAGAAAGAAAGATAGATAAACTCATCAAACTTCTCCTTTTCCCATCAAATACCAGATCAGAAAGGCATTTATTTTCAATAAAAATAAAGTAAATATTTATAATGTGCTACAGTACTGAAGTATAAATATCTGCCACCTAACAACTATTTACATGCTGCTAAAGAAAATGCTGCATTTTTCCAAAAATATCAGTTCAGTTCAGTTCGGTTCAGTTAAAGACAACTCAGTGTTGATTTAGTTCTGTCCAATATGTAAAGTTAATCAATTATGAAATGAGTTCAGTTGGGCAATATAGCATTGTGTACTAGTATGAATCCTTATTAAAAAGCCTTTGTAAAATAACTGTTAGCACATTTTCTTGTAAGGTAACAGCCTTGACAGCTGTGCTGAATTAATGTTAAGTGTTTGTCAAGCATACTACTCTGAAAAAATGCTGCTTATTGTATACTGTTTCACACACTATTCTTCAAAAAACAGTAGGCAGTACGCACTGTGTGCTGGGCAGTAAGCAAGTATGCCATTTCGAACACAGCCTCAGACTTGTGCGACACTCAATCACCGTTTACGGATACCATAGGAATGAATGAGAATCTGAATCCCACCTGTCGCAAAAAGTCAGTGGCTTCTCTTATAAAACAGCTTTTTTTTTCGTGGTAAATTCTAAAAATAGTTCAATCCAAAAGTATTGTTTAATGTAAAACATGTTGAAGATTAGCACATAGGCTGTCGATTCATTAAATGATAAGCCGTTTCCTCTTAAAAGCTGTTTATTCAGCGTAGTAAAGCCTCCAGTGACATCCATTAAAAAAAAACGGCCTCTGGTCTCCTTTCCCACGTACTGCCAGACCAGAAGCTTTAGATTTTACATCTGCAAGATGTAGTTTGCTCATCTGCAATACGTCTATTGGACGTTTCCTATCATGTCAAAAAGACGTGTATTAGATGTCTTTTAGATGTTTATGATTTAGAACGTATGTAAAACTGACATCTTAAAGATGTCTGCCAGACGTTTGCACACTGCAGATGCTTTCCAGATCAAGAGATCTCTAACAGACATCTTGCAGATGTACAGTGCTATCTGGGTGTCGATTTCCGCTTTTATTTTGTAGAAAACAAGAAAACATCAAATCCTTTTTAATATGTTATGCGTTTCATTAGACAGGTGACGAACACACAGAGTAACATTATAACAGAACTTTTAACACACTCATGTCCCTAGTATAATAAAACGGCAGTGCTTTACCAGACATATGCATGACCAGAAAAAGCGGAAGTGTTCGAATGTGGGATAATTGAAGCTCCGCAGCTTTCCACCCGTGTGTCGCGGCTCATCTCTCATTAGCGATCGCTCCAGCGGACTTGTTTTGTTTCCACGAACACTGCTTCATACTTTAGTGACATTATTTGCCTCCATGTCCTGCATTTAAAATCCTTTAATGCAGGGCAAACCGTTGATTATCCCTTATTTGTGTATTAAAATTATATTGTTTGTTTTTAATTAACTTCTTGACATGCTAATATTTATTTAGTATCAAATTATTTGAAAGGACTAGTCACGTCGACTTTTTTTTAAAATATACATTTGTGTGGTGTCGACTTGACAAGTTCTTTTCAAGAAATCTGTGATAGACATATAAGTAGTAAGTATCCCAGAAGCTTTTAGAAGCCTTTGTGCTATTGCGTTTATAGGAGCAGCCCACAATGCCGAATCAAAGGAGGAACACAAACCAGGCTGTGGATGATGCTGAAAGAGAGGCATTCTAATGACAATGAGCTGCCAGTGAAATGGAACTGTCCCATGCTGGCTGCCTCTGTCTGCTGAGAGGGTCGTTAAATGCAACTGGTACTGCTGCGTTTTTTTTTTCTCTCTTTTTCTCCCTCTCACGCTATCTCTACAGGGCGCTCGTCGGAGTGAAGTTAACAAGCTGTGCTCACAGACAGTGTACTGTACAAATGGAGGTGTGTGTGTGTGTGTGTGTGTGTGTGCATTTATGGGACACGCGGGGCTCTGGTTGAATCAGACGCGTTTCAGCACCGCAGGTTCTGTGTCTCTGAAGATGTCAGATTAGGAGCGTCAGTCCAGTTGTGTTCTTATCAGACGCTGCAAGGAAAAACGCAGCATCTGTATGAATCTGGTTTATCAACAGCACATTTTTTCTTAAAAATGAAGCAGACTTCAGCCTTTCAGCTTTCTTTTAAAGGAGTACTCACTTCATTAGGGGTAATGATTCTGTTTGCATTATTGGGAGAAAGTTTGATCGGACCAATTACTCCTGCCGTGGAGCGGCTGGAATAATAATGAGTAAGCGAGAAAGAGGAACAAGGGACTAGGGGAGAGAGAATGAAAGTTACAGAGTGAATGGGTGCGGTAAACAAGCACATATACATGCATGCATGCAAACATACACGTTTGATGAAGCGAACAGCAGGCGAGCCCGTTTACAGACCTCCCGAAAGACCTCATCTCATCAAAAACCACAATCAATGCATAGATTGACTTGAGGCCAAACGCGCACACTGCGGCAAGTGAATGCGTAATGCTTCTATATTATATTATTTTTGAAGGCAGTCTGTGCTTGTGATTATTAGTGTTAATTCTTTACATGATGAAATGTGTTTAGAGCTGACTGATTTGAATAAGCAATAAGCAGGAGTAAATGAAATCTGTATCTGTTTTGCATTTTTTGTGCTGGTTTAATTGGGAAATCTTCTGCTGAATGAATTAAATTTTGTAAAAGTAGACCGTAGGGAACGGTGGGATGTGGTCAGATGTCTCTCCTTTCATCTAGCAAAATATTGTCATGAGACTATATTTGGAAAGGACCCATCACACTGACTGAGAGATGCATCTGAGAAACACTTTTATTTTTGTTTATTTTATTCTTTTATGTGGCTATATAAAATTTTATGTAGAGAAAAATTATACATTTTTTGCCAGAATGGTAGTTGTGAGGTAAAGTGTTTCAGGTGCAAATAACATGTAACGAAATGAGAGTTCGGGAATGTAGAGAGTTCTGCGAAAGGAAAGAAACAGGCCACAAATTAATAATTTGTTCCCAGTTGGCCATGTATAATTAATGATCGTTCCCTTGTTTTAATTTAGTTAAATCATGGCCACGATTTGACTGAAATTAGGCTACAAATGAAGTTGTGGCTTTCCCCCCTAATGTTTTGTGCGGGCCCATAAACAAATGTACGAATATATGACATTTATTGTTGTATAAAACAAAAACATATGAATCCTATTAGAAACTGTAACAGTTATATATATTAACATATCCAGCCCATACAAATATGTGTATATGATCATATGTATGCATAATACTTTTTTGAAGATGTCATGCATATGTGTATCCAGATCAATACATGTTTATATTACAGTAAATGTAAAAGATAGGCATGTATTTAAACAATTTATAACAAAAAACAAAGTTTTTTTGTATGTGTGTTTTTATACAGTTGCATAAATGAAGAGTTCATTTGCATAAACCGATAAACGCCATTTAAAAAAAAAAAAAAAATTGCAGTGCATTATTCTCCACATGTAGCGCGATTTGAACCATAAACGCATTTTGTCAAAAAAGCCGATATTGTCCACTTTCAAGGCATTGCGATTTCACCTTTTACTCCAGAGAGGAGCCCTTGTTGTTTGTGAACAGAAGCCTATAAGTCCATTTTAGCGAATCAGCGCGCTGTATTCAGGTCAGGTGACAAGGCTGCCAGTCACTTTGAAAAGACACCCTAGGTGAGAGAAATTTCGCCAAAGCTGACTAAAAGTGTTCGAGCTTGGATAATTTCCATTAAACCGTGATAACTTCTTCAGGGCATAAAAGGAAAATTAAATCTGAAACTTTTTTTCATGGAACTGGAGTTATCTGCTTTTGCTAACAAACTTTTAATATTTAAAAAAAAAAAAAAAAAAAAAAAAAAAAAAAAAAAACACTTTCAATGAAACTGAATTTTCTAAGTTACCTTTATTTGTTATTATTACTTAATCAAAACAACCCAACTTCAGGTGATTGATATTACTTGTAATGCACAATAAAAAAACAAACAAACAAAAAAAACATTATTTCTGAAAATAAATAAAAATGGAGTTATTTGTTTTTGCAAATAAACTCTTCATATATTGTACACACAGAAAATTAACCGTACAGATACAGTTATGTTTAATGCAGTTGTTTTGACAGAAGGAAACAAGATTTCTAGTTTCAACATTATATGTTCTTCAGGCATTCCTCTTTTAAATAAAAGAAACATCATATTTTTGCATCATGTAATTGACCCACATTGAAGTTTTGACTACTGAATATAACCATTTATCCCTGGAACCATAATCAAATATCTCTTCCAATATCTCTGGAACCAAACCATGCAGGGCCTTAAAAATGAAGATGCCAAAAGGAAAGTTTGTTGAGACTCAATATCTAAAACGACATTAAGGTATCTTAAATACTTCTTGAGTTACAGACATGCAAGCTTTGTAGAAAAACTTGAAATGTGTTGTTTCCCCATTTTTGAATGGTCACCATTCAAAAAACCAGCACTTAATGCAACAAAGATTGCTGGAGTCAACAGATTTTACTAATAGAACTAACAATCTCTGTGTGCAAATAGCGTTATGAGGCTGCCATCTTTCTGAAGTCATTCTTAATCCCCTACTTATCTTTCTTCAGAAAAAACATATTAGCAAAATCAAAAATTTGAGCCTGGGAAATTTTTGAAATTTGACTGATTTGACACAGAAAGACCCCGCAGAAATGGTAATTGTAATATAAGCTATTTTGTTTTAAATCTGCATAGGCTATACAACACTATTTTTTTTATTTAGCATGTTAATCTGTATTGGTTTTAACTTGCATGACCTTGAGGGTGAAAATTTAATTCAGTACTTGTTGATCTTCGAATGACTTGTGTTTGTTAAAACCTTCAGTCTGGATTTAATTTACAGCTAAATCTGCTTTCTCAGGGATGGTTTTCCCGTGATTGCTCGCAGAATTGTCAAAGCATGTGATTAGACAAACAAGCTCAAGTGTGTTATTAAAGGCAGATGAAGCTCCTTAAGTCATTTTTACCCTCTGTAATAATAATGCTGCTGAATGATAGCCTGTATAATGTGTTAAAAGCCATACTGATGTCAATGCAGGGTACTTGAGCTTTCTTGATGAATAAAAGCAAAACAGAAAATGATTTGTCCAGGCAATCTATGTCATTAGCCAGACCTGTTTTGCATTCAGAACCGTGTTGTCAAAACTATTTCACAAAGGCTTTAAATGTTGCTCATCCAATCAGAGTTTAGCACCTGAACAATTATTTTATTTTATTTTTTTTCTGAATGCTTGAAGCCTATTATTTTGTAGCTTATCACTATTGCAACATTACTGAGACAGCTCTTAGCACAGATAGGCTTTTCCAGTTATTTAGACATCTTCCTTCCTGAAATCCTATCTCAACCATTTTGAGAAGGGGAGAGAGAGAAAAAAAGAGATTGTACCTAATAACAACTGGACAAGGGCGAGTACAGCAGTCCACGCATCTGTCAGCTTCTAGTGAATCTCATGTTGTGTGTGGTTCAGAGCAGAAGGTCATAACACTTGCACATGGGAGTTATCTGCACCTCCTCTAATGTGGTTGAAATGCTGGATGGCAGAGCAGGTAGACACAAATGGGAGCCAGTCAAATATCTTAGATGGCATGTGACAGGCAATGTCATGCTGGCCATTAGGATACAAATAAACAAATTTCAGCTGGGACTCAGGGAGGGTTGGAAGGCCCCAGAAGATTTCGATCGAACATCTACTTGGGTAATGATTTTCCTCCCAGATGTAATTTGGAGGCTGTGGCACGCTGGACCAAACTGGTTTCTTTGGACGGGAGTGTCATGTCCTTTCTCAAGTGAAAATGACATCTGTCTAAGATTGTTGACGTCAAATGTTTGTGATTTGAAACTGGACCTCAGAGGACTGCTGCACTTGAATACATAAAAAATGGGTCAATGAGGTGAACTCAAACTTGTTGTAAAAATCTATATGAATTCTATGTAGTTCATCTAACTATGTAGTTAGATCTATCTATCTTCAAAATAGGTCACATTATAAAAAATATGATATACCAGTGTTAGGTGAAAATATAATATAATATAATATAAAAACATAATATAATATAACATAATGTAATAATGGTTAAAGAGCTGAATAGTTAATTATTTTGAATAGTTTTTTTCTCCAGACTATTATATTTAAACTATTATATAAATATGATTTAATTATACCAACATTATGCATTATTAATGTATATAAATGTATGTTTTTTTTAAATGCACATAATATTTCATTTTATGTCTGATATTTTATATTGTTCTTGTTTTTAAATAATATATATTTTTAATCGTTTGATGTTTTTTTCAAAATAGGTCAAATTATAATAAATTATACCAGTGTTGGGTATTATTTTATATTTTGCATTATATTAAGCATTATATTTTATTTAATATAGTTAAATATAATTAAATATCTGAAAATAGGTCAAAATATAATAAATATATTATACCAGTGTTGGGTATTATTTTTATTTCGCATTATATAATGCATTATTTTATTAGTTAAATATTATTAAATATAATTAAAATATTTAATGATATTAAATATTTTAATATCACACACACACATAACGATTATCTATTATGTTATTTTACATTATGCTTTACTGTTTATTTTTTATTTTATATTATATAGCAGGTGTTTTATCTGTATTTTGAATTTTTCATTTCATTGCGTTGTGTCTGTACATGTCTGTAAAAATATTGGATAATGTTCTGGGAGAAAATTACCAGTAGGTTTTTTTTTCTTCCTTTTTTTGTCCAAGGCTGATTGCTTATGCAAGCGATTTGACCTGTAATATTGTAGAGATGTTTTACAAACCCTAAAATTTGCTGTAATTTAATAATCCATACTTTGTTTTCCATTTGGCTGTTTAATGTGCAGTCTGAGCGTGGCTTTTGTCCGCAAGTGCTCATCAGGGCACTCAGCAGGTTTGACTGGAGTGAAAGAGAAGAAAAACAAGAAAGCGAGAAAGCTGACCAGCCCATCAGCCAAACAGACAGATGAAGATGGAGGCAGTTACAGAAAAGCATTAGCAGAGAGCAATGGAGAAATTTTCCCTGGGAAAGGGTTCAGGTCACTCCGCTCTCAGTTTGTCTGTATCCGGCCCTTGAAATTCTGCACCGTTCTAAAGAAAACTGGACTGTCCATATATTGTAGCTTTTACACTCTCAGAAAAAAGGTATAAAACTCTCTCTGTGCCAATATTCCTTCATAAAATACTATGCACTTTTAAAGCACTTAAATAAGGTACAACATGTATATAAGCACACATGGCCACAACAAATGCATGTTTTTTTTTTCCTGTATGGGGGTGCTTTTCTGATGCCTTTTGTCCCATATGAAAGTTCTAAATGCTTGGAATGACATGAGGGTGAAATATTCTTTTAATCTAGATCTGATTAGCATCCCTGCGCTTGTTAGAGCGCTGCACCGCAATGTGTTTCCCCCCCACACATGGCAATAATCTGTCATAAGTGCAACAGCTCACTTCATTACCATATGCTAATGGGGATCTCACACATCAAATCGTTTGGTCCTCTCAGCCTGCCCTTTACTACAGACGGGCTCCTGAGGTATTTCTGTCCATTTCTTAGCAGGAAGCCGCTATTTGCCTTCAAGAGAGTAGCAAATAGCCGGGCTATGGTGAGAAGGGTCCAGCGGGGGCAAGATAAAGTCGGGTCAAAGCATCCGACTGTCTCATTGGCGACGGGTGTCCCTGCAAAACCGCAGGAGCGATAGAGATAAGAGAAACCGCCGTCGCTCTTTAGCACACCATCTGCAGGTCTGTATGATTGTGCCTTCCAGTGAATTAGATATGACAGCAACTTGAGGAGAAAAAAAGTGGCTTGGAAGTCTTGAGATAAAAATGAGGAAAGAAGGAAGGTTGAAGAATGAAAAAAGGAAGTCTAGGATGAAGGGATGGATTTTCAGGGCCATTAGGGCACACATTTGCTATGTTTATGTTGATAAAATCAGACCTTGTCAGACAGCTAGATTTTGACAAACTAGTGAATTGTTTTGCGAGGAGGAAGACACCAATGCCTGGCCGGAAAAGTTTTTATCTGTCTCTCTGTCTAATACATTTCATAAAACAATTTGAACTATTTTCAATTATTTACAGCAGATTGTACTGTTTTTTAATGACAACTTAATGTTCCAGTTCAAATATATAATAATTTTTTATATTCTCTTTATATTCTCTTTTTTTAATATGATCTTATTTATTATGTGTGTGTGTGTATTCCTGTAGGGTATACTACTGTATTTAAATAGAAACTAATGTAAATAATAGTAAATGAGCAATTATAATTTATTACATATATTATTAGAATTTGTGGTAAAAAAAAAAAAAAAAAAAAAAAGTAGTAGTGGTAGTCTGCCATTTCTTATTTTAGATATTATTTAGTACACTACTGTTGTCAGTTAGAAAATGATGTAATAGTAAATAACTAATTAGACTTTATTAAATAAATTACATTTTGTGATATGAGTTTTTAAAACATTCCAGGCAATATATTATTATTATTACTATTATATATTACATATATAATATTAATATTACATTTTGTGATATAATGAGTTTTCAAAACATTAAAGGCAAGACGTTGTTGTTGTTGTTGTTGTTGTTGTTGTTGTTATTATTATTATTATTATTATTATTATTATTATTGTTACTATTTTGATATTTATTACAATTTGTTGTTGTTTTTATTATTATATTTAGATATTAATTATTACAATTTGTTGTTATTTTTATTATATTTAGATATTTATTACAATGTGTTGTTGTTGTTGTTATTATTATTATTACAATTTGTTGTTGTTATTATTATTGCAAGTTGTTGTTGTTATTATTATTATTATTATTATAATTAGTTATTACAATTTTATTATTATTATTATTACAAGTTGTTGTTGTTATTGTTGTTGTTATTATTAGTTATTACAATTTATTATTATTATTGTTATTATTTCATGTCTGCCACTAGGGACATCAATGCAGGACAAATCAAATGATTTTTACTGAACTGAAATTACTGTTCTCATCCAAATACCTAATATTTTGTATATTATTATTTTTGTACAATACTATTTTCATCATATCTTTTGAAATGTCAAATAATTACTTTTTACATTATTATTATTATTATTATTATTATTATTATTATTGTTATTATTATTTTTATTTATAAATTTTACTCGTTTTCAGTTAATCACATCAAAACATTTAACATTTTGTTTTTAATTTCCATACTTACATTCAAATTATATGATAAAATATATTTTCAATATTACACAAACAGGATAAAGATACTGGTTTTCAATGACAATTTACTGCTGTAGTCAATATTTTAAGATTTTATTTAATATATAATTATAATTTTGTATTTTATTATTTTTTATACATGATAAATGTTAAGTAATTTGAATTTTCAGAATATTATCAAACATATTTTACATAAATAAACAAAGAAATAAACAAACAATAGGACCATGATGGAGAAGTAAGTGTAATTTAAGTACTACAGAAGTAGACAGGAATAGTTTTGCAATGTTTTTCAGTGAGTCTTCAGTATATCCATTGCCCTCTAGAGAGGATCTATGGATGAACGTCTTTCTTTCCTGCCTCAGAGTGGATTCACATTGATGGTGTCTCTACAATCACTCCTTCATCCCACCATCACTATATACACTCAATCCTCTCCAGCACTCAACTTCTGTGGGTCGATAGGATTTTGGAAGTTGTTCCAATTTAAATGCAAATGCTTTCCCTCGTTCTCTGACCAGTCGGCACCGCCGTATCCCCATTAACTTTTGAGTAGCCTTCAGTGTTGTTAATGGGATGCTTACCTTGTCTACGTGATGCCTTGTGCGCCAGACCTTTCCCAATTGAATTTCACAAATATCACTTTACATTCTACGGCATCACTGTATGCAGTTCAGTATTTATGTTGTTGTTTTTGCTATTGTTCTTGTTCCATCTGAGATATGCTAAAGGCGGCGGCGATGTGTCACATATGATGAAAGTGTAACGTAAAGCAACGATAATGACAGAGAAATGCCCATTTGCTTTACAACTGTCGCTCTCACAATTGCCTTTTCTCACAGCCTCTGAGCAATTGCAAACCTCCAAGTTCACTCAAAGAATTTCCTTTTCCCAATCTCGCAGTTCAAAGACGATGTAATTTGGCCTCCCCTGCAGCAAGGGAAAATTGTTTCAATTAGCTTCTAAACGGCTTTCTCAGAAGCTATTGACTCGCTTTTTTTTTTTTCGTTCTATGTGAAGACGACACTGAGGGTTTTAAGATGGTCTTGAACATATATGTTCTTAACGTTCGTCTGCTCTTTGTCAGCATGCCGGTCAATTGCATGTTAACTGTCCTAGTCAACCTTGCTGCCTCATTGAGGGTGTGTAGCATTTCAGTGACATTTCATGTTAATTATACAGTAGTTTGTTGTTTTATACTCATTTTCTTTTTCTTCCTCACTATTTTTTTGAAATGCATTCAGCTTGAACCTCTTACCGGTTCCAACCTTTCCAACCTTTGTATTTGTATGTGGCATTGATTCTGTCATTCTTATGACTTTTGCTAAAAATGTTTATACGTAAGTTTAAAGTGGTAAATAAGTTCATTCTTATTCTTTTTGTAAACATGCATTTGAATAAATTTAAGACAAGTCGCCTTTTGATGCATTTAAATCTGTAACATCTGTATATTGCGATTTGGTTTTGCATTCATTTGCATGCTGAACTGTGATTGATCTTTTCTTCTGCACAGGCAGCACAGAAGCTGTTGATTCTTGAGCTCTCACGGAAAACAAAATGTGCACTGACTGTCATGACAACGGCAGGTTTTGAGGCTCTGATGCAGTGTTTCATTTATGCAGAAGCGTCACCTAAACCCTAAGCTTGCCAAAACTTTAACACCTGTTCTTTTGCTGCCTTTCACAAAGGTATTCTTGTGTAAAAGCAAATGCAAATCTTTTTGAAACTAAGAACTCGTGATATGCATAGAGATAATGGATAGTAAGACGGCATGGTGCTAAAAATCGACACACTTTCTTTCTGGGACTTCTTATTGGACTTATTGTGCATAATGCAGGTCAGTTATTACCATACTGTACAATGACTGGATTATTGGATCAATACTTTCTATTTTTTTTTCTTTAACTAATTAAAGCATTATTATTGCACCATTATTGTTCTTCAACTTTCAATATGGTGGAGTATGGTTTATATAAATATAAATCAGCACACTTTCTTTTTTAATGCCCTTTCTTGGATGTAATGTGCATGATTTGACAATTTATTAAAAAATGATCAATAGTACGTTTTATAATAGAATTTTATTTTTCAGTATATTACAACAGATGTTACAGGTTTTCAATTACAATTTGTTCTTCCAGTCTAAACATATAATATTTTATATATTGTATATTTATATTTAATAAATATGTAATATATCATTTATTTATTTGTTTTTAAGTAATACGTTTTAAACTTGAATTTAAATTTTCACTATATTAAAACAGATGATACTGGTTTTCAATAACAATTTACAGTTCCAGTCTAAATATATAATATTTTAAATATTGTACAAAATTCATGTTTACTAAATATGTAATGTATTACTTATACACTGTAAAAAAAAAAAAAAAAAAAAAAAAACACAATTTGTTGAGTCAACTTAAAATAATTTGTTACCCTGCTGCCTTAAATTTTAAGTTCAGTCAACTCAAATAAGTTTAGTCAACTTGAAATGTTAAGTTGTACTAGGTAAACTTAGATATTTGTGTTTGTTAAACTTAACAGATGGATAAGTAACCAAGCTGCCTTAAAATTTTAAGTTGAATCAACTCAAATATCTAAGTTGTCACTTAGTATAATTTAACATTTCAAGTTGAATACATTTTTTTAAGTTGACTGAACTTTTATTATCAATGTTGGAATCAGTTGTGCTGCTTAATATTTTTTTGGAACCTTTGGTTCATTTTTTTCAGTATTCTTTGAATAAAAAGTAAAAAAGAACAACATTTATTTCAAATATCTTTTCTAAGAATTTAAGTCCTTGCTATCACTTTTTATCAATTTAAAACATCCCTGGTCCTTCAAAAAAAGAAAGAATAAACATTTACTGACCACAAACTTTTAAATGGTAGTTTATATTGTTACAAAATATTTCCATTGTAAATAAGTGCTGTTCTTTTTAACTTTTTATTTATAAAAGAATCTTGAAAAAAGTATCACAGGTTCCAACAAAATATTAAGCAGCACAACTGTTTTCAACAATGATAATAAATCAGCATATTAGAATGATTTTGGAAGGATCATGTCACACTGAAGACTGGAGCAATGATGCTGAAAATTCATCTTTGCATCACAAGAATAAATTAAATTTTAAAATATACTCGCATAGAAAGCTGTTATTTTACATTAAAATAATATTTCACAATATTACCATTTTTTCCTGTATTTTTGATCAAATAAATGCAGCCTTGAGCATTAAAAGCTTCTTTAAAAAAAAAAAAAAAAAAAGCATTAAAAATCCTATACTGATCCCAAACTTTTGAACGGCAGCGTATATTTTAAAGTTGATTCAAAATCATGGCATTTGGCAATTACTTGGTTTAGTAAGCGAGGCTTGACGCTTGACGCTTGCTGATCGGTATCAGTCCATTTCCTCTGAGGCACGTTTAGATAAACGATTTCAGTTCTGCAGATTTATAGTATCTGTCAAATACGAATGTGTCGTCTATATCTAGATAAATCTGCGGTTCTTGAAGCATACACTTGGTACACATTTGTGTTGTTTATGCTGCAGTGCTTAGTGTTATACTCCAGTGAGTGTTTCTCTCCTTCTGACCTCTGACTGCTGACAGGAAGTAGGTGATTTTAGAGACATTAGAAGATTGTCTAAGTGTAGATAAAAACACCTCTCTGAGTTGCTGTAAGTTAGCCTCCTGCGGGTAAATTACTGGGCCCTTATAAACGCTGCTGGGCGAGAGAGGAAATTACAGCAGATGCACTGCGTCAAATGTCAGTATGACACATTCCCAGAGTCATAATGCACATAAATAACGAATTAAACTATATTACAGTGTATTTGATTTTACAGATGTGAGAAAATACGAACGTGTTTTTAACCAACAAATATCAGCCTGTAATGTAACAGATGATGTGAAATTTTATTTGTTTACACTTTTCAGCATTTTTGTCTTTTGAAAAACGTAAATTAGTCAATATTTTCTTATGTCATTATTCGTTTTGTTAACAGTCTGATTATAATTTCAGTTTGAAAAATGTGTCAAACTAATATTTTGAAAATGACGAACATCTTCTAAGTCAGCAGCATATTCTAGCACTACAAATACTTGTTTCCAGTTAACTTAAGGCATTTATTAATTGAGCAGATACTTAAATTGTGTTTTATGTTTTCTTTTTTTAGATGTTCAGATTGTCAGTGTTCAGTTCTATTAGCGGCGGGTCAGTTATCAACATGATTGGATTATTGGAGTCAATTCTTTCTATAATTTCCTTATCCACCTTTTTCCTGAACGCAGAAGTCTCGGCTGAAACGATGCTTTACATTTCCGATCTCTGTGCTTATAGTCAAGTGAACGTATTTTTCATGCCGAATATATAACGTTAAACCTATGAATATGGATTTAAAGAGCACATGCCGCAATGACCATCTTTTTACAGTAACTCACCTGTCATAGTTTAATGAGTGGGAAGATGACATGAAGTGATGCGAGGTTGGCTGCATTGAAAACAGATGTGGGCACACATATAGGCTATAGCTCCTCAGGATTTTATCCACGAAATGGTAAGAGCACAGACTTATTTTATTATTTCACACACAGTATTTTAACTTAAGCGCTGCAAGCCATGCTCGTTTTCTTCTGTCATCCTGTCAGCGCCAGAGATGGACAGATTTGCTGGTACGCAAATAAAGTACATTACAGGAATACCTTAACCTTATTGCTGTTACTGTGGCAGCCAGTGACAGCACAGATTAACCCTGTGCACATTTTAATATTTATTTATATTAAAGAAGTTTCAGTTTAAGTCAATCTTTTTCATCCCGTTTTAGAGCGGAACACGAGAGCCCGTAAACGGAAGTTAGAATCCAGTGGCGGCGCTCATTGGTTTCTCCGGGAAAAGGTGAAGAGTAAAACATTATTAGTGCACTGTTACTGCTCTTCAAGTTTGTTTATAACTCCAGTCCTTTAGTGTTTTTTGCCTTGTCGACAATCGAGTAATCCTTCATCAACAAACATTTACGTCAGTAATTTCGTTGGCGAGATTAGCAACGAGCAGATGTTTATTTCTTTGCAATGTTGCACGACTCCAAAGGCCTCTTCTGTTTAAAGCCACATCATTAAACAAGGAGGAGACTGCTGTCTCTCACAGATATCACTTAAAATAGGTCTTGCTGTGGATTAGGCATGGTTTGTGTTTGCATGTTACTGACTCATGGCTGAATCACATCCACATTGAGTGTCAAATTATTTCCCTCCTCTGGTTGAGTGGTTCGCCTGAAAAGACATTCAGTCGTGTTTGTGGAGATGATGACGGTCCTTTTACATTCCACCTGGCATGACAAATGTTAGATGAATAATAAATATTTTGAAGACTGGGTTATCGGTGCAATTTAACTATTGAATGACATGAATTTACTAAACAGTTGGGCCACGGTAGAGTTTAGCAGGAAAATGTGTCTTCGCTGTCCAACCGTATTTAAGTCAGTCATTCTTTTCGGCACAAAAACGCCTCCATTCTATGTAAATTAGGCTCTTTAGTTTGTGCCTTATTCAACGAAGCCTTTGTGAGAGTCCTTTTTGCCTGGAGCAGTTAACGCTATTACCACCCGTGGAAAGCAGGCGGTAAAGGGAATTTTATTTAAGAGACACGCAGGGTGTTATTTTTTTTTTATTTTATTTTTTTTTTTAGAGAGCAGTTATTATATATCCAAACACAGTCACAGTATAGTATGCCAGATCACAGCTGTCTGCTCCATCATCCACAACCAAGCCCTCCAGAGGATTGGGAAAAGCATATAGTTTGTGGGAACGCTTGCACCGTTACCTGATTTGCATAATTGCTTCAATGAATTAGTCGTTAAACGGTTATCAGTGGGAGGAACTTCATTCTTAATGATTTTCCCCCTAAATCAATGGTTGTAGTTTAAGAGTATTTGAATTGCGAATTGCAGTTAACTTAATGAATATGATTATGGTTTCATTCATGAATGCTGATTGATTGGTCAATGTTACATTCCAGCTGTGATTAAATACACAAAGTAACAGCTATGATGTGAAACGCATTCATCCAGCTACAGTGAACGATTGGAGTCAAAAGTTTGAAACTACACTAAAATTCATTCATTCATTCGCATTTTGACTAATACAATAAAAGAAAATGTTCCAGTGTAAAATATGAAATGTTATGTGCAAATCTGTGTGTTTAATCATGTGAAATACAACTTTTAAACTTGTTAAAGATTTCAAACTTTAATGCGGCTGTCATTTAAAACAAAAGAGGCACACACTAAATTCTTATTAATTTTATTATAAACTTTCACTTAAATTGGATTATGGCATCATAGTATAATTTCAATATAAATTTAAGTATAAATAGTTAAAACAGAAGACAAATTTTCAAAATAAAAGGATTTTACTAGTATTCTCAGACTTTTGAAATCCACTCCATATCCATTGCACATAGTTTACATAAAATTACAAATCTTCTAGTGGAAAGATGGAACCTTAACAATCTCCCAAAAGCAAAAATGCTGTAATTTATTTACCCCTTTTGTAATTCCAAATCTGTATGACTTTTTTTTTTTTTTTTTTTCGACTATGAAATTCTCCTTTTCCAATTAAATTTTGCTTGGACTTCAAACATTCTTCAAAATATATATTTTTTTATGTTCTGTAAAAGTCATACAAGTTTGGAATGACAGTAAGGTGGATATATGGAAGAATATCCATTTTTGGCTAAATAATGAAATTGCAAAAATAATTGTTGCATTGATTTAATTGCATTAATTTAAAGGTGCACTAAGCGATTTTTGCCTAACGATGCTGGTATTTGAAAGCACCAAAACCAACATGCCCAAACCCCAACAGGACCTTGTCCCAATTTTGATATCTCCATCCCAAACATACGTACACAACCCTGGCGTAACAGCGACAGTGGAAACGAGCAAAGATGACACACAAGCATATTCAAACAAAAGCCAACACAGATAAGTTGTGTGAAACAATGCAAAATTAACGTACTCACCTAGCAGAAAGAAATGACGCAACCTCGGCATCCGATTCCAGTCCTTCCCGCTCATTGATTTCTCTCCACCGCTGGAAAGCTGCTCTGATATTTACGTGGGGCTTAGCGTTACCTCTTGCCTGATTGTAACCATTCTTTTTAATGTTTTGTTCCTCTGATATTTTCCTCTTTTTTTAATTTATCTTCCATTTATTCTATAGTTGATCTGATCATATCTGTCCAGTGCACTCAAATTAAGCGCTCTCTTCTCTCTATCATTACAAGACATGCCACTTGCTGCTGATTGGTTGCAATTATGTTTTTTTGGGACTCGGCCCGACGCTGTGGTCAAAAGCGTTTTTCAAAAATTGCTTAGTGCACCTTTTAATGCAATGTAATATAACTTTACCTAATCCCCATGGTCATGCTGCTGTACCTTATTGCTTAAATACAGAACAGTCTTTTCAATGATAATGGAGGTTGTAGTACATCTGCCCTGTTAGCTTACCTCATACAGGCCATAACTGACTGCGCTTTTAATGTAGAATGACCCTAAAAGGTTAATCATAATGAACACAGACTGTTACCCATCCAGCCCAATGAGGATGACCTATTCCCACAGGATCCTCGATCCATAGCTTTGGTATTTGCATACTTGTTGTAATTATCTCAATCCAGTGCCATTGATTTTTAGGCTTGATACCTAATTGGAGGGCTGCCATTAACAGCATATTTTAAACGCTCGGCTCGCAGTATCTCTATTGATATGCAAGGACGTCCAAATTCAGCATCTGTCTCTCCTCTGTAAATCTGAACATCCCCTCTTATCGCTGCATTAGCATTGCAGCCATGTACGCTTTTGTGTTATTGTAGCCGCAAAGTCTCGGTTTATTTCGAAACGGGTCCCTCATACCGGGGAGGGGTGGAGATAAGCTAAACAACCGTGATTTGACAGCGGAACGTATAAGCGGCAGGTCGTGAACGGAGGAAGCGAGCGTTTAAAGATGCATCACAGAATGGCCGCGAGGTCAGAAAAGGTTCAAACAAAGCAATTTTTGCCCATAATGCTATAAATCAATAGGGACAGACGGCGGCTTGCTTTTGCGCGCAGATATAAATATATGAACAGCCGAGCTGCCACACTGCTGGGTGCCTATTAATACGACGCTATCCGTTTGAAAGGGTTATCAAAAAACAAGAATGGCTGGCTGCACACCAACACAAACGGGCTGTGCTTCCGAGTGCTGTGAGATTGGGCACCCATGACTCACTACATATGGTTAAACGCCAGCGTGTGGGAGAGCGGGAAGCTTTTAGCTTAGCATGTGCGACCTTGATAATCTCTTCCCCGTATTCGAAGAGAAATTAGGTCTCATTGGACGGCTTGTTTGCTTTGCTAACTTTAGCCTTGGCTTTCTATTGTTTCGTGAGGGCCTGTCGTGAACACTTGGAACAAGCTGAGCGAGAATATAAACGGCAGTCAAAAGCTGTTTAGCTTGAGAGACGTAACGAGCGCAGAATAAGTGCTCTTCTATGTAATATTAATCTAAATCGTGAATACGCCGAGATTGACGTTGAATGGCCTGTTTTTAGACACTCAAGCCATTAGCATATTTGGCTCTCGAATCAAACAAAGATATCTGTAAAGTCCCGCTTCAACGCCTACGTCTGACCAAATGCCAACAACCGGATTTAGACAAGTAGGTCCTCAAGAATTTATCGCCGGACCCCAGTTTAGCTCGACTGTTTCTATTTATGTGGTTAATGTGAAAAATTGGGGAAGGGAAGCTGCTTCGGCACCGGGTTCAAAGGGGCAAAGCCCACTCTGCTGGACCTAGATCTGACGGGATTCCCAAGAGCTGTTGTGCTCCTTCATGCAAGTAAGACCTCCTAAAATGTCTAGCAAAGAGTAATGGGCACTGCTTCAAAGAGCGCTAGGTTGTTTTGACCTGTAATGAATTCCTTGACTGGGCAGGAGATTGGCTACTCGGCTCAGACCCGTGAGAGAGCGAGGGAGAGAGAGTCCGTTCCAGTGCTGGGGAGTTAATAAGTCTGTTGGGGTCCGAATATAGGCTCCGAAAGGTTAGCCTAATTATAACCAAGAAATAAAAAGGTCAAAGTTCCATGTTAAAAGAACAGGAAATTCAGCTACTTAAGTAACCAGTTAGCTCTTTTCTGAGGCACTATCAAATCCTTTTACAAGGGTGAGCGCACTTTAAAGTGAAAGTGGGCATTTTTTGTGTTTAAAATACATGTTGTTTTAGCTTATTATGCAGAGACAACTATAAGTAAGACATTGGTAGGTTGTCGGTAGTGAGCATTCCAACCAGCCCACGTCACAACGTTGGCTCAACCAATGGCAAGACTATGGAGGCGGGGCTTGAGAAACTTATTAGAAAAGGTGATGGCAGTAGGCATTATACTTTCTAATATAGGTTTATTTGTAATAAGCTGAGGTTTCTGTTTTATAGACACCACTGTAAACACTGACATTGTTTCTATATAAGACATGTCAATAATGTATAGTGTTTTCTGTATCCAGTGCCAAGAAAACATGTTCTTCTCCCTTAGACTCTTTCACTTTATTATGTAGTGCAGCATACAGTCATGGTTATATGTGAGAATATTAGATGCTTATTAAGTAGGCAAGACTAGGGATAAGTGTAACTTTTTCTTTCCTTCTCTTTAATTCAATTTTTTTTCTTTCATAACTCAGACTGTTACAAATATACCATTATAGAAAATGATACATTGTAAAATGTAAAAAATGTTTATTGCTTTAAAACCTTTAAAATAATAATTTAAGGTGGTAATATACATCCTCTTTTGTCCTGGCTGGGATTTCTAACTTGCTTAATGTTCAGGTTTTGGCTGTCTTATATTGTTTTCATACTTGCTGAAGGTAATAACTGAAAAGTTGTTTGACCAATACCATGCAGACATTGTACAGAATCAACCAACTGTGGTGTGCAAAAAGGTGGATTCTGCAGAAAATGGTCAAAGTTGGGCTTTTTAGGTCATCCTAATTAATGGGCAGTTGGCACCTTTACGAAAAAAAACTTTTAGGAAAATGATGTGTCAGGAAACTATTCACTCCAAACAGTATTGGGAAGGTTACTTTGTAAATGTGATAGATTACAGATTACAAGTTACCCTATTTAAAATGTAATTTGTAGTGTAACTATTCCAGTTACTTTATTAATGTAACTGATTACATTTTAGGTCATCCTAATTAATGGGTAGTTGGGACCTTTATGAAAACTAACTTTCAGGAAAACTATTCACTCTAAACAGTCTTGGGAAGGTTACTTTGGAAATGTAATAGATTACTGATTATAAAATACCCTATTTAAAATGAAAAATAAGTAGTGTAACTGTTATCAATTACTTTGATAATGTAACTGATTACATTTGATTACTTTTTGATTAGAACAGTTTTCAATCATTTTCAAATATTTAAAGCAGGCAGGGTTAACCTTACAGTAATACTCCACACTGATTACTGTTCAGAGTCCTTCATCACTAGAATTAAGACAATAATAATTTAAATTTAAATCACAGCCACCACAAAATCAGACTCTAGCACCTTGTCGTACTTTGAGATTGTTCTGAGGTTAAATACTGATTTAAAATCATAAGAACTAGTAAATATTAATACAAGAAATATTCAGATGTAACCCTTTTGTAATCGTTAACACGTTCATAAGTAACTAATTTAATTGCACATTTTTTTATTTCTTAGCAGCTGATTACAGTTACATTTATTTTGTAATTAAATTAGTTACTCAATAACACTGATCCCAAATAAGCTCATAATTTAAGATTTTTATAATTGTTTCCGGACACGTCTGTTAAACTTGTTTTGTACTTACAGTGTCTATCCATCTGATTGAGTTTTCCACTCCCAGCTATAAAGAAACATGTCCAAACCTGATGCTATCACCACCATGACTAGCACTAAAGCCCAAAGTTCAGTTTTAGTTTTGTGAAACTATAGAGTCATTCATCTAAATGTCCCAAGATACTCTTTGGAAACTTCAGGCAAGATCTAATGGGAAGCCATGAACACCCAGTTTTTGATTACACTCATTTTATTAGTCAGATTTATAGTTTTTCCTCATTTTCTCTACTTTGTAATGACGTATTTCACTGTGCTTCCAGCTATATCCAGTGCAAAGTCCTATAATGCCTTGATCAGCGTTTTGTCTAAGTATCTTGTCTCGCATTCACACTTTTCTTCCAAATGTAGTTGTTTTTTTTGTTTTTTTTAACTAGAAAGTGCACTAAGTAGAGATACTTTTTATTTTTAAAGTGCCTATGAGTATGTTGATGAGTGGGGGAAAAAAAATCTTGCACAAGCCCAAGGAGTGAATGTGTTTTAATGGCATGATAAACACAAATGCTGTTGTCACAGTGCATTTTACACAGTTTAAATATTAATGAAAATTAAATTAGATTCATGACATTCAGTATTTCTCACTCAAATGCAGATTTAAATGCATTTTGATGCCATTTATTCACAGCTTATTTTGTATTCTGGTCATCCTGCTACTTACATTAAATGGACTTATATTGCCACATTCTAATTGATCTCTCTGCCTCATTTTTTGGGTACAAATTAAGAATGTCTGCCTGAAGAGACTTTTACCTTAACAAAAGTGTTCCATGATCCTATTTTTCCCTCCAAATTATTCTCTTTAAATTAGGTGTCTTGAGACAGACGAGGTGAGGACTGCAGATGAAAGGCCAGCACCTTGGACAGTTCCAGCCCGATTTTTGTGCCTGCTGGTCAAAATGAATCACTTTTAAGGAGAATGTTCAGGAGTGAAATTTCTGGAGAAGAACAGCTCATGCTGCTGTACAAGCCCAATTGAGATTGTGAAAGGTCTCATTAGCAACAAATAGCAATTAACCTCTATTTATTATTGTCCTGCTGTTTATTATTCCCCGATTATGTTTTTCGGCTTCTGTTTTTAATCTGTTTCAGTTAAGTAAAGATTCAAATGTGCAGTTTACCAGATGTTAAAACAGTCGTTATTTAGTGGATAAAGGGGCATATTTAATGTTTAATATGTAATAGTTAAAATAGTTTAATAGTTAAATTACACAATTATTTAATAAGGTATTGGACAAATTTTGGTGGATATACCAACCCAGTAAATTCAATTCTGAATTAAATTGTGCATTTACTGTAAAGTACACTGTAAAATGATTGATTAATCTTATGTTAATGATGTCAACTTACTTAAATGAATTAGGAATTGCATATCTATGCATCCATAGAAATACTTCAAGTTTACCTAATGTATAAATTGTATAGGTTGCAGATAGGATAACTAGTTGATAATAGACTTAACTACCCCCTTCCCCCCCTTTTTTGGTAATAGTAGTAGTAGTAGTAGTAGTAATATTGGTTTTTGTTTTTCAAAATAATAATAATAATAATAATAATAATAATAATAATAATAATAATAATAATAATAATAATAATAATAATAATAATAATAATAATAAATATAAAAATAAAAATAATCATGCATTAAAATAACATCAACAATACTCAAAAGACAGAGGAAAAAATACATTAAGAACCTCTATCAGATGTCCCCAAAATTAATTTGACCAAGAATACATAAATTATTCAAAGGCTTATGGGTATTTTTCATAGCTGCAATTCTGTACTTGATCATCTTGAATTATTAATAATTAAATTATAAATTGAATTTATTTTGAAGTCAAAGAAGCCTGTAGAGTTGTGATATTTGAGTTATACATGTTTATAGATAGACATGTTTATATATATATATATATATATATATATATATATATATATATATATATATATATATATATATATATATATATATATATATGCAAGACTTGTTTGTGTGTATATATATGAAGAGTTCAAGATGCAAAACCAGATAAAAGCCATCTCGGTCAAAAATGAGAAAATGATACTGAGTGAATGCTCTTGATACATATTATACGTCCATCAAATACTTTTTCTTCAAACTCGCTAAAATACCAGCCTCAGCCCAATCAGAAGTACCCATACGTACATAGAAACCTATACACCTGAGCCTGATAAAAATGCATTTTTTAAAGAAAGACTTGGAGTTTTGCATCTGAACTCTTCATATATATATATATATATATATATATATATATGTGTGTGTGTGTGTGTGTGTGTGTGTGTAATATAAACATGTATGTGTGTGTATTTTTATATACATTATAAATATACACAGTACACACATGTATGTAAACAAACTTTTATTTTGGATGCGATTAGCCCTAGCCCTAATATGTATGCATGTATATACTATATATATATATATATATATATATATATATATATATATATATATATATATATATATATATATATATACATACAGTACTGTGCAAAAGTCTTAGGCCACTAGTATTTTCACCAACAAAAAAAATGGTTTTAAGTCAGTTATTTCTATCTTTTGCTGTAGTGTGTCAGTAGGAAATATCAGTTTACATTTCCAAACATTCATTTTGCCTTTAATTGTAATAATAATTCAGTCAGATTTTTGTTTGCACAAGAAGTCTGACAACAGCTAGTGCTCCACACAGAGATCTGATCTCATCATCATCCAGTCTGTCTGGAATGACATGAAGAAACAGAACAAACTGAGACTAAATCCAGAAACCGTGGCAATGTCTCCAAGATGCTTCAAAAAACCTACCTGCAAAGTAATGTTAAATGTTTTATGCACTTGTGTAAAGATGCTGTAAAATGAGGATGCTGTCAAAAATAATACCATAAATAGATTTTATTTATCAATTAACTTCTATTAACTAAATGAAATCAACATTTGGTAAACCATATTTGCGTTTAAAACAGCTTTTGCCCTAGGTACATTTGCGCATAAGTTTTCAGGTAGCTTTGCTTGTAGGTTTCTTAAAGCAACTTGGAGATGTTGCCACAGTTCTTCGGGATTTAGTCTGTCTCAGTTTGTTCTGTTTCTTCATGTCATTAGAGACAGACTGGATGATGGTGAGATCAGATCTCTGTGTGGAGCACTGGCTGTTGTCAGACTCCTTGTGCAAACAAAAATCTCACTGGATTATTACAATTAATGGCAAAATGAATGTTTAGAAATGTAAACTGATATTTCCTACTGACACACTACAGCAAAAGATAGAAATAACTGACTTAAAATCATTTTTTTGTTGGTGAAAATATTAGTGGCCTAAGATTTTTGCACAGTACTGTATATATATATACACATACACACACATATAGTATGTAAACAGACTTTTATTTTGTGTGCGATTGATCGCGATTAATTATATGACAGCCCTGATAGATAGATAGATAGATAGATAGATAAACATCTTCCCTTAGGTTTATTTTTCTTACCTCATCTGCAAATTATTTTTTTTTCTCAGATAACAACACTTAATTTTGTCATTTTGTTTCTAAAGTACGTATGTCATGATTTTAAGAATGTTTAGAACTTATTGTAAAGTTTCAGTGTAAACAAATGAAACTTAAATCCTAAATTTTAGATTTGTTTAATTTATGTAGTTCAGTTCATGACCTGTTATAACAATATTAGTTCATGACAGACAGAGATCTAGGGAAAAAAAATAAAATAAATCTTGCACATGTAGAATTGTAAGCTTACTTCGCAGATAGGTTTAAGGCTCTTTTTGATATTCCTTTTGCCTGTAAACATGCCTGGAGTGGCTGAGAGTGCATTCTTGAGACATGATTTAAGTGCATTTCTCCCACTGGTCAAAACGGTGATGAATTTAAAGTAGCCTGGGTTCAGACGTGCTGCACTTCCCCAAACAACACCAATGGATCTATCACACTGACAATAGCTTAGAACTTGGTGTGGAAATAACAAATAGAGACTCCACATGGTCACAAAGGCTAAGGTGGCAGAGAATTGCTTAAAGGAAGCCTGATACCACAGCAGTGAATTATCTATCGCAGATAAAGAAAGAAATGCTTATTTCTACGGATTATCATCTTAAGTGTCAGGGTTTTGTTTGTTCATGTGCAAGTTAGTATAATGAATCAAATCAAGCAAACCTTAAGGATATGCTAACCACTATAAATAATCATGTGTTAAAGGAACACTCCACTTTTTTTTGAAAATAGGCTCAACTCCCCTAGAGTTAAACAGTTGAGTTTTTCTGTTTTCGAATCCATTCAGCCAATCTCCGGGTCTGGCCATAGCACTTTTGGCATAGCTTAGCATAGATCATTGAATCGGATTAGACCGTTAGCATCTTGCTCAAAAATGACCAAAGAGATTTTTCCTATTTAAAACTTGACTCTTCTGTAGTTACATAATGTACTAAGACTCACAGAAAATGAAAAGTTGTGATTTTCTAGGCTGATATGGCTAGGAACTACACTATCATTTCGGCGTAATAATCAAGGAACTTTGCTGCCGTACCATGGGTGCAGCAGGCGCAATGATATTACGCAGCACTTGAAAGTGACCGGCACTAAGTTTGCGTAGATGCAGAGTTGCAGCCGGATATCATTGTGCCTGCTGCACCCATGGTATGTCATTATATATGGTCATTTGTGAGCGAGATACTATCGGTCTAATCAGATTTAATGATCTATGCTAAGCTATGCTAAAAGTGCTACCGCCAGACCCGGAGATCAGCTGAATGGATTCGAAAACGGTAAAACTCAACTGTTTAACTCTAGGGGAATTGGAAAATGAGCCTATTTTCAAAAAAAGTGGAGTGTTCCTTTAAGACCAGCCTTGTAAAAGCAACTTCTTAACAAACTGCTCAGTTGAATCAACTTTGTTCAGCTTGTAAAAAAATGATACTGTAGGGTTAAGCAAATTACTCATTAACATGTTTAAACTGGATTTAAATATATGGTGTCAGAGGTTGGACTGAATGATTGCAAATGCACTTTGCACTCCACTTATTCCAAATGGAGTACTAGATCTGAATACGCTGGAGGGAATATACGGTTTCAGAGACATGTGGACTTTTTTTTTTTTTTTTACTAACCCTGTTCTCATTGATTAGGTTTCTGGTTGAAATAAGCAGGAAATGAAAGTATAATTTAAGGCACAAGTTTAAAAAGGCAGAGGTCAATGAAAACAGTTCAGATTCAAAGCAGGCTGGCATATACAGTGGCATTAATATTTATGCTGGAATATCAGTGAATTTCATAAATGCTTCGCTCTGTTTCTCTCCTCATTTCCAAATGCCCACCCCAGGACGTCATGCTAGCAGAATTTTTGTACCTACATCGTCTGCAAAAACTAAAATGTTTTTTATTTATTTGATCAAAAATATAGTAAAATTGTAAAATATTATTGCAGTTTAAAATAATAGTTTTCTATCTGAATATATTCCTGTGATGCAAAGCTGAATTTTCAGCATTATTACTCCAGTCTTCAGTGTCACGGTGATCCTTCAGAAATTATTCTAATATGCTGATTTGGTGCCCAAAAAACATTTCTAATCAATATTGAAAACATTTTTTGCTGCCTCATAATTTTGTGGAAACCTTGATACACTAAAGGTTTGGGGTAAGTATGAACTAAATAAAGACAATAATAATCATTTTTTAATCAGTTACACATTTAATTAGTAAAAAAGTGGTTGGTCAAAAAAAAAAAAAAAATGAAGTAAATGTTCATTTCCATTTACATTCATCAAATAATCCGCAAAAACTGTTTTCAACATTCGTATTAACAGAAACCATTCTTAATAATTGAGAACCAATAATAATAGAGCATCAAATCAGCATATTAGAGTGATTTTTGAATGATAATGTGACACTGAGGACTGGAGTAATGATGCTAAAAATTCAGCTTTGCATCACAGGAATAAATTACATTTTAAAATATATATTCAAATAGACAATAGTTATTTTGAATTGTAATGATATTTCACAATAGTACTGTTTTGACTTTGATTTTCATAAATAAATCCAGCCTCGTGAGACTTGTATTCATGAAGATTCTCAGTCACAAACGTCATAAATATTACAGGGCTTTTCGATGCTGGGTTAACAGCTTGTGGGCTCAGTTTATACATCACACATTTCTGGAGGTTTAGCTTTCAAAGGTGTCTGGCTTTAGACAGCACTGTCTTTTTAAAAGCTGGGAGCTGACATCTGTAGCACACTTGGATTGGTTTTAGTTTTGGTTTTATTTCCCAAAGCATCTGTTAGGGACCTTGGGGATGAAGACGGGGGGTGTCTGATCAAGGCTGTTTTTACGTTTCTTTAGCTTCCAGTTGATTTTCACTAGTGTTTGGATGAAGAAGACGACAGGTTTTCAAGCATCTTTTCCTCCTTAAGCGAAAAGAAGCACTTTGTCATAAGCGCTCTCTCAGAGACAAAGGAAAAACGTGGCATAAATAATTCAAAATAGCAAAATAACACCCCCTCTTCTTTCCTTTGCTCATGCTTGTAAGTAAAACTAAGACAAATGAAGAATGAAAGGCTGCGATGATGAATATTTCTCTCAGAGCGATAAAGAAGTTGTCTTTAAGTGCTCGTGAACGCTGGTGCACATCATGTGTTCTGATGACAGTTTGGTACTTGTTTTTATAAGACAGTATAAAAGCTGTAGCTTGACATTCACTCTGCCAAATGGGGTTCTTGAAGTTAAAATCGCAGGAATGAAAAAGTAACAGCCACTGTAATTTAAACACTGATGGAAACAAACTTCCATGCGCTAAGTGCCTTTGAAGCATCCAGAGTCATATGGTGTGACGCTATTAACACAAAAATGTAATAACTTATGATAAATCAGTCAGGCTTTACTCCATTCTTTCTTTCTTTTTTTCCTACATGAGGCACATGAAGAGTGCAGAAAGAACAACAAGTATGAAATATGAAAGAATATTTTTTTAAAAGAAGAAGAAAGCATTTCCTTACATGCTGGCTGTTTTATTGCTGTTGAAAGATGTGAAACATATAATTAAACACTGCCTGTTAAATTATTGAATATAATGTTATGATAGGCAGTAGTAAAGAAACTTTAAAAACTTTAAGTGGTTGCAAAAGCTGTTTTAAGAATATTTTCTTATTATTAGTGTTGAAAACTGTTGTGCCACTTATTATTTTTGTGGAAACAATGATTTAATTTTTATCTATCTATCTATCTATCTATCTATCTATCTATCTATCTATCTATCTATCTATCTATCTATTTCCAAAAAGTTATCAACCCCCCCCCCCCCAAATCATTGTTTATTTTTGTGGAAACAATGATTTAATTTAATTTATTTATTTATTTCCAAAATTCATCAAATACCCCCCCCCCCCCCATAAATAAATAAAAAAACAAATAAATAAATGAAAATCCTAATTCAATTCAATTCAATTCAATTATTTAATTTAAAATAAATCAAAATAAAAAATAAAATAAAATAAAATAAACATCTTACTGACCCCAAATGACTAATTTAACTGTTTCTGTCAATTTCAAAACCCAATACCTTCACATTTCTATAATATTTAATCTGCTGCATATATTTGATGGCTGGGTTTAATAAAAAGTCTCAATGGCCCGGTTTCACAGACAGGGCTTAGACTAAACCAGGATTAGCCCATAGTTTAATTAGGACATTTAAGTCATTTTTTATGAACAGGCGTAAAAACAAAACAAAAAAAATTCTGGTGTGCATCTTGGGACAAAACAAAGACACTGATATATTTTTAGTTCAACCAGTACAAGTTTCTTTCAGTTTAAATGGCTCAGACTTACATTTTAGTTTAGAACTAGGCTTAAGCCTTTTCTGTGAAACCGAGAGAATAAATAACCATAATTTTATTAGCTGAATATATGCAATACAATATGACAGTAAGATTGTCATGTATTATTCACACAGAGATTATTTTACATCAATACCCATGTTTAAACAACCATGCTGAATCTAATCATCTCCAACATTTTATACATATCTTTATGTGAATTTCCAAGTAGCAGTACAAAGTCTTTCATTGATGTCTTTTATTAATGATTTGAACATATGTGACTTATGCTTATGCTGCGGCCTTAATGTCAGGCGGTACAGCTTTTATTTTGCTCATCATAAATCTCAATTCTGGACTGATTATATATTCCTATCGCCCTTCTTAATATTCCCCTGTGTTCGGGCAGAGATTATGCCCATCTTACTTTCTTTTTAATTAATTTCTCGTTTTTTCTGCATAAGGCCTACATGTCTTAAGACAGTCGCCAGACTGTGAGGTGGAAGTTTAACACTCCTTTACTCACCAAGAAAACACTGAATACTCAGTACTGAATGCTGGAGATCATAATGCCCAGAAGCATTATGGGAAACCGCAAAGTGCTTTATTAGGGTGAACTGTATTGCATTTTGTCCCATCTTTCCATATCACAAAGAATAAGAGACTCTGATCTTGAGAGTAAAATAAAGTTGCTTGAATATAGCAGCCACATTGTTGATCTCTCAAAGGAAACAGCTACCTTGCTTATTGCATTGAAAGGCAAATAGCATTCCCTCTCCACGTCTAGAGTTGCATTTATTTTGCACAGTGCCGAGTGGCATTATTATGTGGATAGAGAAAAGCAAGGCAAGGCTCCTTGCTCTGCGATTGAAGTATGATGAATTGAAATCCACTATTTCTGCAATTAGAGACAAGGTTGGTCAGGTGCTCACAGACGTGAATGTCTTTAAAGTGTTATTCTCGTTTTTACCAGTCGAATGTACCAACCCTGAACACCTTTCAGCTTACCTCAGTGGATTAAGTGTGCTTGGATTTCTATCAACTATTGTAAATTAAGTTTCCTTGATGCTCCTATATCTGTGGATGAGTTTTATAAAGCTTACACTTCTACTGGACAATGACAATGTTTCCAGTATGTGAACTTACAAATAAAAAATAATTGAAATTTGTCAGTTAAGTAGTGTATAAATAGCTACAGTCAACCTGCTAAATGCTAGAGAAAAAATAACCTAATGAGTATCTGATACAACTATTGAGCCATTTAAAATAAAATTCAGCTGTCAGTTGCAAGTTAAATAGATTTAAGTTGTTGGTTTGATAATGAAATAATTATCTTTTAGAGTTTTAACCATCTTTATGGCTTTCGATAGAATAAGTTTAAACTATTTCTGAATGACTTTTATATTCTTATCACTTGGATGTAAGTATCACCTATACATGTACACAGTTTGAGGTAAGGTTGTTTTCTTTCTATTTATGAGAGAAATTAATAACTTTATTCAGCAAGGATGTGTTAAACTGTTACTATCACTAAAAAAGGATAGTAAAGCCTTACATTGTTAGAAAATGCTGGTTTTTGAAACTTTTTATTTATCAAAGAATACTAAAAAAAAAGTATCACAGGTTCCATTAAAAATAAAATAAAATAAAATAAAATAAAATAAAATAAAATAAAATAAAATAAAATAAAATAATATAAAGCAGCACAATTGTTTCCAACAATGATAATATATCAGCATATTAGAATAACCTCCACTGGAGGCTGGAGTATGATGAAAATTCAGCTTTGCATCACAGGAATAAATTACATTTTAAAGTATATTAAAATAGAAATTCATTGTTTTAAATTTGAATAATATTTCACAGTATTACTGTTTTTTTTTTCTGTATTTTTGATCAAATAGATGCAGCCCCGGTAAGCATAAGGGACTTCTTTAAAAAACAAACGAACAATAAATAAATAAAAATAAAAATAAATGAATAAAAATCTTACTGATCTCACTTCTGAACAGCAGTGTATATGTGATTTAGGTTGAGATGTGAAAAACTCCATACACTCTTAAAAATAAAGGTGCTTCACGATGCCATAGAAGAACCTTTTTTGTCTAAATGTGACCCTGGACCACAAAACCAGTCTTGTGTTGTACTGGTATATTTGTAGCAACAACCAAAAATACATTGGATGGGTCAAATTTGTCGATTTTTATTTTATGCCAAAAATCATTAGGATATATATATAGGATATAAAGATCATGTTCCATGAAGATATTTTGTAAATTTCCTACCGTAAATGTATCAAAACGTAATTTTTGATTAGTAATATGTCCTTTCCTAACAAACCATACATCTACGGAAAGCTTATTTATCAGCTTTCATATGATGTATAAATCAAAAAAGTCGAAAAATTTACACTTATGACTGGTTTTGTGGTCCAGGGTCACAAATGGTTCCATAAAGAACCTTTAACATCTGAAGAACCTTTCTGTTTTACAGAAGGTTCTTTGTGGTGAAAGAAGGTTCTTCAGATTCTAAAAAAGTAGGAAAAAGATGGTTCTTTATAGAACCTTTAACTGTATGGTTCTTTGTGGAATCAAAAATGGTTCTTCTAAGGCATCGCTGTGAAGAACCTTTTAAAGCATCTTTATTTTTAAGAGTGTAGCCTCATTTAAATGTATGACATTTGTATCACGTCTTTTCGTGGAACATTACAGACTACAGTACAGTTTCTATAGTTTCAGCAGCTATGTTAGGCATGTTGCCTTTAGCAAACTGAAATTTGATCAATGTTCTATTAAAAATTAATCAGGAAAGACTGAATTCATTTACAGTACCAAACGCTCAGTAGAAACTAAACTTTTCTCAGAATACAGACTTTAAAAATGTTATCATTGACTTTGCCGAATGTCAAGATGCATCTGTAAATTGTGTCTGCTTCCCATGATAAATGTAATGGGTGCTGTTTCCCCCCTCTGGGGGTCTATTTCGGCACAGTTTCTGTGTATTAAGTGAGCAGTTCGCATGAAGCTCAAATGCTGGCGCAGAATAGCTCATCCAGATTCAGACAGGCTGATCAAATAAGTTCCGCATTACATCGAGAGAGCCCTAGGGGGAAGTTGGGGGATATCCTTTTCTCAGTGTGTATTCCCCAGCTTGCTACTAGCAAATAAGCCTGTTAGCAACACAGCAATGCTAAGTCACACAGCAAAGGATCCAGAAACAAACGTGGTAACGTTGGCTATTTCCCCTTCCATGTTGCAGTGTAATCATAATGTCATTTTTGAAATATTTTTATGAGATCGTAATGAGATCTAGCACGCAGCTGAAAGTGTGAATGGGGTTGTAGCTTTACTATTACTGTTATCACTTACGCCGATGTTGCGTGATGACCTCAGATGTGTTTGCAAACACTGCCATAAGGTAGAGAAAGGCAAATTGTTGTTAAAACAAACAAAGTCATTAAATACAATAACAAAATACATCTGTGACGTTGATGGGAATTGCTTTTCAGTGCGAATCTATTTAATTCATGAGCTCCTGATTCTGAGAACCCAGGAAATTGTGACCTTCTTTGGAGTGCTTAGGGGGAAAAAGTTTCTTAATATGTACGACAGCACCCTACTAGTCATTGAAATTGGTGAGTATTTCATCAGATAATATTATTTTGGCCTCAAGGATTTTGTAATATAGGCATCCTGTCTTTTTAAGTAGTGAATCACCCTGTCAGTTAAGTAATGTACAGTGCAAAACGCCCTACAGACACCCTAAAGATCGCCTCAAAATATTATTTTCTTATATTCTGCTTGTCCTCAGAGAGCGAATGGGAGTAAAACTGCATTTTATAAGCAACAGAAGAAACTCACGCTGGAGTCAGATATGTCAAGAGCGAAACTCTTCTTTCAAATGCGCAGGGAAATTAAGACAGGGACTCAAAACAACCCACACAACCTCGCCAGAGGGTAGAAAGCATCCTCCAAATCCACAAAGTAATGAAATAACTTTCCAAACAGAGGAAGAGAGCTCGGGTAAGAGCTGTAGTTAGGAGTTACCCTATAGTGCTGATTTAAGAACGGTTCCGCGGTTTACCTCACGATCGTTAACGCTGGAATTGTGTTAGAAGGACGTCTGGTCGAAGATTAGAGCAAAGTGACTTCTGCCTGGGCTTTTGCAAAGCACATTTGGACATTTAGACTCTTTCCTCATTTAAAGCCTACTTAGCTGAAAATGAGAGACGTTCCCTGTCAAGGTTGGGTTGGCAGTGCCCAATGATGCCTTGATTGAGCTGTCGATTCCATTAACAAGCAATTGGCCAGTCGTAGATTTGTATTGACAGCTCTACTGACAACTCTATACAAGTGAGGAAGGTTTCAGAAATGCCTTAGTTTAAAGGATAAAGTTTTAATAAATCATGTCTTTAATATATTTTGGAATCTCTGATTTATTTGGAAAAGTAGACTTCAGAAGTTCTTAATGTTGGGGAATGACCGTTTTAAAAATAGTGTGTAATGATGTTGTAATATTTAATATATAAATGTAAAAACAGAATGTGTTACTTCATTAAGACACTCTTAATAATATATATATTAATAAATGATTATATATATCCAAACTTGGGGATCAGTAAGATTTTTAATGTTTTTTAAAGAAAATGTTTTTTCTTATGCTCATCAAGACTGCGTTTATTTGATCATATTATTGTTGAAATATTAATACATGGTAAAACAACATATATCTATTTTAGTATACATTAAAATATAATTTATTCCTGTGATCCAAGCTGAATTTTCAGCATCATTACTCCAGTATTCAGTGTCACATGATCCTTCAGAAATTATTTTAAGATGCTGATTTATTATCAGTGCTGGAAACAGTTGTGCTGCTTAATATCTTTTTGGAACCTGTGATACTTTTTTTCAGGATTCTTTGTTAAATAAGTTAAAAAGAACAGCATTTATTTTTCTTCTTCTTCTTTTTTTTTTTTAACACTTTTATTCAGCAAGGATGTGTTTAATTGATTAAAAAGTGATAGCAAAGACTTATATTGTTAGAAAATATTTCTTTTTCAAATAAATGCTGTTCTTTTTCATTTCTATTCATCAAAGAATCCTGAAAAAAGTATCACAGGTTTCAAAAAATATTTGGCAGCACAACTGTTGCCGACATTGATATTCAAATAAATCAGTATATTAAAATGATTTCTGAAGGATCATGTGACACTTAATACTAGAGTGATGGGTGATGAAAATTCTATTTTGCATCACAGGAATAAATTATATTTTAAAGTATATTAAAATATAAACCATTATTTTATACTGTAATAACTTTTAGCAGTATTACTGTTTTTTGTCTGTATTTTTGATTAAATAAATGCAGCCTTGATGAGCATAAGATACTACTTAAAAAAAAAAAAAAGCAAAAACATTACAAGTCTTACTGATCCCAAACTTTTGAATGTCAGTGTATATAATAATAATAATAATAATAATAATAATAATAATAATAAAGAAAAAAATCAAGAATTGCTCTTTTGAAAAAAAAAAAAAAAAAAAAAATACTTAATGGATCATGGTTTCCACAAAAGTTTTAATCAGCACAACTGTTTTCAACACTATTCCTTGAGCACTAAATCAATATAATGATTTCTGAAGGATCACGTGACACTGAAGACAGGAGTAATGATGCTGAAAATTATACTTTACCATCACAGAAACAAATTACAATTTAAAGTATAAAAACGTTATTTAAAATTATAATTTTGAACGAAATGTAATTGCAAATGTTTATCTATATATTACTCCTTTAGCTGTATTTTTGATCAAATAAATGGAGTCTTAGACAAGTAAATAAGCAAGGCATTAAGTATGGTTTATGTATGTCTATTTATATAAGTGTTTATTTATTCACATATTTTCAAGATAAAGTACAGCCTTATTTTATGAACATAGAAGACAATCTCTTAACTGTGTGATATGTGACCATTGTCAGAGTTTTGCCTGTTACTTTCTTATCCACTTTGAGCAGACTGTGAGTATTCCTCAATATAATTTGACTTTTGAAAGATAAAGTGCTAAATGCATCCATAACATCAAAATCTCAACGTTATGCTTGTTGCAATCCTTTATTCTCTTTCTAGAACTCCTCCACAAGTCTGTTTCTCAGAATCAAGCTTTTATTTTGATCTTGTTTACTCCTTTCTGTAATTTTTTTTTCTCCCCTCTTGGTTGGGATGGCTTTTTTAAAAAGAAAAGTCTCCAATTTGTTATTCTTTTCCTCCAGCTGCGTTCTGATCACAGCTCTCGATCAGGCTTTGTTCCCTCAGGCTACATTGACTGGATGGAGATACATTTTGACATGCCAGTGCTACCAAAATGGCCCTGGTGAAATGCAACCCTGGGGAGCACACCAGCTGTGTTCCCCAGGCAAACAGAGATTAGATATACATTGATTTAAAAGCGTACTTTTTAAACTGAATTAAAATGGTGCTGCTTTTGAAAAACGCTATAGAGGCGGTCAAAATTTTTATTTTGAACATCATAAAAAAAAATTATTGATAATTATAGAAAGGTCTGTTGCAATAAGCATGTATGAGTTGTGATTTTAACCCTTATTTATTTATTTATTTATTTATTTATTATTAATTAATTCATTTATATACATGTTCATGTTGGCATCTACCACATTCTGCTGGCACCAAATGGGTGAATTAGAGTTTGACTGGATAAATGGCCTTTGACAACAAACGATATGTGAGGTGAATCCTCTAAAAAACGTATTTTGCCAAGTAGATGCATTTTATGTTTGCGCATTTAGCTTTGTTTTCTTTTTGCTGTCCAGAGTTGTGATGCAAGTAATGACTGTCCAGTTGAAAGAAGAAGAAAAACAAAGTGAAACTAGTCTCATATCAGTTCTAAAAGGGCTGTTTTAACAAACCACTCATTCGTCCTTAAGAGTTCAATTTATACAACTGAGAATAATAACGGCATGCATATTTTATGTGTTCAGCAGAACACTGCCCTCTTATCTTATTGAAAATATTCAATCCATAAACCACACTGTAAATGAAGTTGGCGCAAATCATTGGTAAAAATCTGTGAGGAATCCATTGAGAATTTATTAGCGGCTTTTAAGCTTTGCCTTGTCTAGGTGCAAGACGTTTTACAGTTTAATTAGGAAGGAACAAGCGAGATAAAAACGCATGAGCGCACATCATTTATGTAGAGGCTGTTGTGCATGAATTTGCGAGATGGCGGGCAGTCTGGTATAGCACGGCATCTTTTTCAGGCTTTGTCATGCGACGTGATAAAGATCTGTAAGTACATAAACAGAGCTTGTTTCTGGCTTATATAATAAATATTTAAATCTAAAAAAAATGTAACCTAGTCAGTTGAATGTGGGAGAATTCAATAGCTTAGACCCATCCCTCATGGTATAATGTGAAGTGCCATTAAATCTATGCACGATTTGGGACTATAAATGTAAAAAGTTTTGCATAAAATTCATCAAGGGCACAGAAGGTGGAAGAATAAGCTTCTCACATCACCACTTAATGAAGTTCTGGAGATTCATGAAAATGTTTGGGCTTCGAGGCTGAGAAGGACCAAAGGGGTGTGACTTTTTCCAAAGGTGTTTTTATTCTTCTTTAGAGCATCTTGGCTATTAAAATTCTGCTCAGACTATCAAACACTCCCTCGTGAAAATGGCAGCTCCATGTAGTATACGACGAAAGATAAATTAATCAGCATTATTAGCCTAAAAAAGTACTTAAATGCACTGAATCATTGCCAGTGGCTCTTCTAAGCTGCTCTGAACATTTACAGTTATATGTTAGCTGTCAAAGCCACCACTGCTAACACTAACAATGAGAATCCTGACTTAATGTGTTTTGTTACTACACTTACACTCTTAAAAAAAAAAAGGGTGCTTCAAAAGGTTCTTCAAGCGATGCCATAGAAGAACCATTTTTGGTTCCAAAAAGAACCATTCAGTCAAAGGTTCTTTTCCTTAAGAACCTTATTTGTCACAAAGAACATTTTGTGAGACAGAAAGGTTCTTTAGATGTTAAAGGTTCTTTATGGAACCATTTAGACAAAAAGGTTCTTCTATGGCATCGTGAAGCACCTTTATTTTTAAGAGTGTAGATGAACCTTTAAAAGCAGCTTTGGGTGGCAGAACGCAATCCGACTGCTCGACAGCCAGCTGCAGCTTGTAGAAACAAAACCAGCTGAATGTTATGAAGAGGCCTGGATTGTCGGCTTTATTTTCGGTGAATGATCCGGAAGTTATTGATCAGTCTGGGTGAAGTATATTTTAAAAATGGGACCTTTGCAGCTTGTAATCATGACTGTATTGAAAAACAGTGATTTCTTGTGTGGACTGCCATTTTACTGGAGGTATCAACCATATGTTCAAGCCATCACTAACCTGGGCTGTAAATCTTTTATATTGGGAAGTCTAGATCACGCTGAAAGGTCAGTAGCAAGGGGTTTACAGATCTTGAGGAAAAGCTAGCAGTCAGCAAAAGTAAACGTGTCGTTTTCTGATGAATGCACATTTGTTGCATTGCACATTTTTCCTTGAAATACATATGCTGTTCATGCCATACTTTTCCAATTTTGCAAATAAAGGTGCATCTGACCGTACAGTCAGTTTCAGAATATGCTCTCTTATGCTTAATTGCCTCAGATTAAAATCTTATCTACTTAAATATCATTTCAGATCTGTATTAATCGCCTTTTCCGACACCTGCCTGCAAATACTCTGCCACCTCAGCCCAGCTGTAATCTGCAGCATAATGTAACCAGTAGGGGTTAGTGTCGAGACAGCGGGAGAGGGCAAAAATCCATCTTCCTTCTAATTTGAGCGAATGTGTATCGTATGCTAAGCGCTTAGCTGTTATCAATACAATCTCCTCTGGTCCCCCAGGGCTGCAGAAGAGCAGAGGAATACACTACATTTTAGGCTTGTTCCTGACTTGCCATGCCAAATCATAGCAATTTATTACATTTAATGGATTCTTAGAGT
Organism: Cirrhinus mrigala; assembly: GCA_036247105.1. NCBI lineage: Eukaryota > Metazoa > Chordata > Actinopteri > Cypriniformes > Cyprinidae > Cirrhinus > Cirrhinus mrigala. The sequence goes on along the minus strand of CM070007.1, from coordinate 13,255,602 downwards.
AACAAAAATGCTTTATGAAATATTTATTTTTTATGAATCAATTTCACTCTTTAGAATGCGATTGTGTTCAATTTAACAAACTTCTAGGGCCAATTTTGTAATTGTAAACTAACATGCACTTGCAGATTTCTGGTTTTCTGTCATAGTTGGAACTGTTTTGGTATGACATTTTCACTTCGGTATCTCTTAACTTCATCTAAAAAATCGAACCCCCATTCTTTAGCATTTTTAGTATTCAGTACTGTTTTCAGATCTGTGTTATGTGTACTGTGTATGTGTTTTCTGGTTCTACTATCCTTGCAATATTTGTTCTCCACTATAAAGGCAAAGCCTGACCTCAACACACACAGACAACATAAAACAGCATGTGATCATCTAAAACTCTTCTTGTCTGTTCTAAAGAAAGGCATCCCACTGTTGCAGCCCATGTGCGCTGATGTGTGAGGCCCGTTGGTTATCCTTGCTGGGCTCCTGCAGTTTTGTCCCTGTCAACATAGAGCGCCTTGTCTGGCCACAGCATCCTCGCACGCGTGGATGACAGGAGAATAAATGCCACTGCTGCGCGCGTACACGTGCCAAACCTTCAAGATCTACCCCTTCTTAAGTGATACACAGAAGAAACAACACATTTTCAGGAATATGTGTTGTTTTTTTTGTTATTGGGTATAATAAAAAAACTAAAATTGAGTACAATATGAAATGAGGCATCAAGTCACTTTATCCATTTTTAGCGATTATAGAGTAGTCACGTTATGAAAATTAACCATAGTTATGTTTTATGGGTATGCTAGAATGCACAGTTAAGCTACAGATGTGTGGTTAATTTTGTAGTTACTATGGTTTCACTGTTAATACTGTAGTAAAACCATGGTTTATTTTGTAGTTACTATGATTTCAATGTCAATACTGTAGTAAAACCATGGTTAATTTTGTAGTTACTGTGATTTTACTACAAAAACATAGTTAAACCATGGTTACTGTAGTAAAAACAACGGTTCATTTTGTAGCTACTTCAAATACTATGGTAAAACCATGGGTAATTCTGTGGTTACTATGGTTTCAATACAAAAAACATAATTAAACCATGGTTCTTGCAGTAAAACAATAGTTAATTTTGTAGTTAACCACGGTTTTACCATATAATTTTTAGTAAAACCATGGTGATATTATGGTTACTATGATTTTACTGCAAAAACCATAGTCAAACTATGTAGTAAAACCATGGTTAATTTTCGTAAAGGTTGATACATTAACAATAATTAGGATATGTCAGGTAAACTCACCATAAAAGTACCGTACAGGTAGGCCATATAAGTTATGTGGTAGGGCAGGCTGAGTGTCAAGTCTTCTGAAGTCATACATAAGTGAATAATTGCCTGATAATGCTCCACTTTAGTGAGGTGTTAACCGCTGCGACTGAATCACTGAATTAGTGAGTTGAATTTGAGAACCGAGTCAGTTCTCATGAACAAAACCACTCCGGTCGATAAACTGAATCAACAGATTCATTGAAAACATCCACCTCAGAACAAATGCTTGAGAGTTACGATTTGCACAATGAGATAATCGCTGTGGCTGCATAAGACTCGAGTCGTCTGAACTGATTTTATGATATTTAAAAAAAAAAAAAAAACATTCTTTGTATTTGAAGCTTCGACATTTTCAATTAGTATTCATTGTCAATGCATGGAAAAAAAAAACAATATTTACATTATACGTTTCGCACATACGTAATAATAATAACAATAATAGCTATTGTTGTTGTTATTGAATTTGTGTTTTATATAATAATAATTTATAAATATTGCATATTTAGGTGCATTAGAAATGCTGAAGTGGTAATCCAGCTCAGGCGGATTTATTTGTGCATAAACAGTAAATGTTTTTATAGCTTGAATAGGTATTAATTTTAATGCAATTCGCTAGATGTAAAAATAAAAGACTTTCAGCCGTAATACGCATGATGTCGTTATGCCCAACTCGCTCTCTTTCTTTCTCTCTCTCACTCTCTCTCCCTCACTCTCTCTCTCTCCCTAGACGCAGCAGCGGCTTGGCTTGGATTCAGTACCTCCCCTATGTGCTGCCTTACTCCATCATCACATCCCTGAACGTGAGCGGTGTAGCTGAGGAGCACTTCTTTAAAACCCGACACTTCGCTGGAGTTGCTTCCCTGCGCGTCTGAGAGTCGGAGGGAGGGGAGACGCATTCCCCAAAATCTCTTCTAACGATGGAGACCCGTCTGGTTGTATTCCCTGGCGCTCACTTTACTCTTTCTACCTGGCTAATTGTTTCCTTCGTGTATGTTTTTCAAAATGTAAAGGCAGATATAAGTTGCGCGCCATGTATGTCGCCAATGCAAGTGAATTACGCAGGGGATGAGCATCTGCGTGACCCGCCTGATTCTGGGAAATATCCGAGACAGGATCAAATGAAACCCAAGCTGATCACAGGTCTTTACCCGAATATTGGAGTATCTGCTGGACGAGAGGTGGATGGTTTTCCAGGGATCACGCCGAAACTGGAAAGAAACGCAGAGGGGATAAACTCCCGTGCGCCTTTGGGGAACTTCACCGAGTCCGCTTTAGACGAAGAATTGTTTTCGGATGAATATGTGAAAAGTGAATCCGACTTGGAATCTGAGGACGCCGCATTAGGGAGACTCAAAAGAAGCGTGCCCGAGTTTCTAGAGAACGTGCGGAGCGCTGATGCTCGCTCGGAGGAGCAGAGAAAGACCTCCGGTCTGCGGGTGGACGGACAGAGTAAACGCGCCGAAGTTCGCTGGAACAGGGATGATGAGCTTGATGCCAGAGTATCGGATTCCAGACCAGACGAACCCAAACTGACCAGCAGCACTTTTGCTCTGGCTGGAGACTCCGCGCACAACCACGCAGTCGTGTATTGGACTGGGAAAAACAGCAGTGTAAGTCCGCAGCATCCTGTACTTCTTTGCAACAACACAATATATGCTATCTAGTTCATGCTGTCCTGTTAAGCTTTCAGGGTTTTAGTTAACTAGTTGTTGTCACTGTGAAGGCATGCACATGTTGTTTTCAGTCTATAGGGTAATATGATAATATAATTATCCCTCAAACATCCCTGCTGAAAATATCACCTTAAACCATTCTAAACTTGACCAGGCTGGTTTTACATGAGTTTTGCCACTTTTCAGCTTGGGAAGACCCTCTTAAACCAGCTACAACCAGCTTAGTCTTTTGAGCAGAGATAATCTAAATGTTTACAGAAAACACCTGTTCGGTGTGTTAACCACCTGTTTGTCAAAGAGATCAAGCACAACAGGATCTCTAGCAATGAGCTGGAATGTAATTCATAGTTATATTCAGTTTAAATAACCACTCACCTTTGGGAGTTTATTTCTAAATCGCCTTTGTTAAATAGACTAGGGGCAAAGTCTGCAAATATGCCTTGAATGCAGTATCTTTCTGCACTGTCGGTATATTTTTCCGATGAAATGATTTGCTTGTAGAGCAGGTTGTTGGCTAGAGCCTCCTGGCTGCAGTGCTGTCTGTGTTTTTGGATTGGAGATTTTTGGATTGGCAAGATAGGAGACTTTATAATACTCCACATCTCAATAATTCAGAGATTCATCTAGTCGGTTTTGTAGTTGGAAGCACATAAAATAACCTTGTCCTTAAATGCTAAAGTTAAACAGAATTGAGGACTTGCATTTAAGCAAGGCTGCATGCCTGGATGTTTGGATTTTGTTACAGACAGGTGGTGTTTGATGAGATTTGTGTGAGTGAGTGAGATATGAGTGCGAGAGAGGAGACAGGGGCAGATTTTCGGTGCGGTTTTCAAACAGATTTTCATGTTTAAAGCTATGCTTTGTTGCTGTGCGTGTCTGTTATATTATATCATATTTCAAATCTTTTACTCCGAATGCAGTTAAAATGCAAGCCATGATATGTAAGCAACCTAAGCACCACTGGTATTAAAATAGTACCACAGTAACAGGTAATGTTGTACAAAGAAAATTATTAACAGTATGATGATTAAATGAAGGGAGATTCTTCCATATGACTTCCATATGGGTTGGATGTTGCAATTAACAAACTAGGTGTTAAAGGAGATGGCCAAGATTTTATAGAAGGAATCTGCATCAAAAGGATTTTTATGCAAAAAGGCAGCTTTGAGGAAGATGTTTATGTTTAAAAATGCTTTTAAAAAACAGTTTGAGTAAGATGTATGAAGTCTGCGTCCACTAATCAAGAATCAGCTTTTGCAATTCACTCTTATACTTAATGTTTCTATCTGGCTTTATCAAACTGATCCCAGAGGACTAATTAGAAGCAACAGGCAGTGGATTAACAGATTTTTACTACAAATTCTCAGAATTTTCTTTTAAAATGGCCCGATAATTTCTCCAGCAGTGCGAGTTAAAGTTATGAATTAGACTTATCAAATGAGCCACCGCATTAATTATTATCTTGCTTTGTGCCTATTTGCGCGAAAAATACAATAAATCAAAACGCATAGTCCAGCATTTTCGAGACCTGTCTAGACATATTACATCCAGCTTTATTAACTTGTTTAGTAGCTGTCAGTGAAACAGCCACAGCAATTTTAGGCAAGGGTTACTGCCCGCCAGGTCCCGTCCCTCATCCCCACAGCTGTAAATCTCCTATAATTATCTTCCGGACTGAGGCAGCCATTTTGAAAGATTTTGTCCTGTTCAGGGACTGCCTACTCAAGCGTGTTTTCCCTGCTTGCATGCCTGCTGGGGAGCTTTGTCTTCATTGGCTGGAGGTTTTATAGATGAATGAAGAGTGCAAGGACAGAGTGTGTGATTTGTTTTTTTTTCCAGCAGTGTTTCCTAACAATAATGCTATGTATGCAAAACCTTTTGTGGAATATTTGCAGTTGTCTGTTCTCAATCACTGCTCTTGTGATGGATATGCTTTACCATGTTATTCAGGAGGCACTGTGGTACATTTCCAGTTTAATAAAAAAATGGACATGCATGACTGAATTTGCTTGTTATTAACATAACATTTTGTTCTATAGGTTAAGTTTTAAGTTGTGTTCATTTCTTTTTCATTATTATTATGTACAATTTTAATACTTTATTTTATTTTATTTTATGGAATGGATACATTGAACTGTCTCCAGCATACATGTGAATTTGAAATACTGAATACTTGAAATACATGTGAAATACTGTTTCAAATGTATCCCAAGATTTGCTTCAATAAGTTTGTCTAAACATTTGATAATGTATGTTTCTCTCCTTTTAAAAGATATTTTGGCTTTAAAGGATGTACTGAGTTGGAAGAAGGATCCAGTCCACTGAAGCTTATCACTAGTGTTTTGAGGTTTAAGCTCAATGTAATTAATTTATTTTATGATTCACATATCCCATCATGCTTTTGATGTCATGCATTCAGAAGGAAAATAAAGTATCCGATTTGCATAAGATTCAAGTTGTAAGCCTGGCACGCATCAATGGCTTCTGATGTAGTCCTGCTTCACTGAGATTGGGTCATTCTTATAGACCCTGTTGTCATATGCTCCAAGGATCTCTTTGAAACACCTCACTGAAAGTCTAAGTATAAAATACAAGCGGTAAATGGGCTCTGTCAAATAGCGTTTCCCTGAAGAGGTGTGCTGTTTCATTTGCGCTTTCATGCGATTCACTAAACACTGTGGTCAACTGCATGACTTTGGCACTGGTTTAAAACAGGATGTTTCCAAAAGTAATCCAGTTTAGTGCTTAGCTATGCTCTGCATTTATCACTATATCTAGTTAGGATGTATATAGGACCATCTGGTTGTTTTTACATCTGAATGGCTTCATCAGTTTGAAGGACAGTGAAGGTTCTCTGATATGTAACCTCAGGGAATTGCTTCTCTCCTGGTGTGAATCTCGATTGCTGTGTGAATTGGGAAAACAGCGTTGTGAGTTGTTGATGACTGTTCTAGTTTCGCATCTAAGGCCTCCTTCACTCCTCTGTCAAACCATCTGTTCTTCTTGAATACAGAACGTATAACTGAACATGCGCTCCAGAAGTCCTGCCTGGAGGTATTTGCCCTCCTGTGTTGAACGATGTTGGCTCATAAAGGAGTTATTTACATTTTCGAGACGCGTCCTTCTGGTTTCTGTCTAAGTTTGTTGAGAGGCTTCAAATGTACTGGTGTGGTGTTTGTTGGGGTGTGAATAGGAATATTGTCTGTGCTGCTTGTCTTTCATGGCACTTTTAGTTGTTTCAGTTAGTGCTGGGCGATATACTGGTTTAAATGGTAAACTGGTTTGAAGGCAAACGGTATGAATTTTTAAAAAAGCAACTTAGTGTTGTGATTTGAGAGGAGATTCCTGTTAACTGCATACACTTCTGGCTAGAAAACCTTTATAGAACTATTAATAATACACAATTAATTCTTTAACTGGGCAAATAAACCAACTGTAAATGGCCATTAATAGAAACCGGAGAAGATGGACGCAAAGAGGAGAAAATATTGTAGCAGGCCGATCAAACTCACTGTTGATGATGTGTGAAATATAGGAAGAAAATTCTAAATACTGAATTTGTGGTGAGGGGTTTATATGAATGTATCTCTGAGGGGAACTGACTGTATTCAGAAAAGTTTAGATGGTTAGATTTTTTTTTTTTCTCCATCTCACCTCCGTATAATGCATAGTAATGTAGTATTTAAAGAGCAGGTCATATGTTTTTTTTTTTTAAAGGTGTCTTAATATTGTGTTGGAGTCCTCTACAACAGGTTTAAATGCATATATATCAGAAAACATTGTAATTTTCTCAGAATATACATTTGTACATAGTCATTTGTCAATGATTTTGAAACATTCAAATCAGTTTTGAGCGTAATGTCTGTAAACCTCTCCCTTCCATAAGCATACTCTGCTCTGATTGGTCAGCTGGCCAAGCCTGCTGTGATTGGCACAGAGAGGAGTACTTGAGCAAGTTAGCGAACGCTACCATGTGTGTTGCCAAGTCCGTGGTTGTTTTTGATGTCCGTGGGTTGAAGCGACCCCAATAACGTCATACTGATCCATGTATTTTACACCCTGGAATGTGATTATTAATGGAGGACCATTGGGCTAGTTTTGAGTAGCAATTGAGCGGGTTTTGTTGTGAAAACCTGGCACCACTGATTTACATAAAACAACAATATAGTGCTCCAATCCGTTCTTAAAATAATGACATAAAAGCATTTCGTTTAACACTTATGCAAGCAAATTGTGCCCACAGCTAAAGTTTAGCTGCTAAACTGTTAACACTTCACAAAACAATAATGGTGGATACGTTAGCCGAGTGCTAATGTGACTAACTGATGAACACCGTTTGTAAACCTAAATATATCTGAGATACATTCTTTATTATTATTAAGTAATTAGAACAACGACAGCATACAATATTTGACACATTCTTAGGAACTAGTGGGTTCACAGCGAACTATCAGAACTATTTCAGCAAGACAGTAATATTGTGGTTTACCTGGAAACCTAAAGCTGCACTAGGTATACATCAAACTCACATAATGTATCAATCGTACTTAAAGGTTGTGGTTCAAAGACGCTTGCTGGTCCAAATAAAAAAGATACAGTCTTCTCTTTCATGGACAAGTGTTTAGCAAATCCGGCGTTGAACACTCCAAGATTAGAGAAGCAGTCCTCAGTAAAATGACGAGCGCACAGCAAAAGGTTCGAATTGTATTGCTGTGGTATCGTGGAAAAAATGAATTTTAACCACTAATTCTTCACATCATCATCTTTTGGCAGTGAAAACAAAACAAACTTGCTTTCACATTAAGAGACCATATCTTTATGTATAATGCACTTTTTTGATTAACAGATTTGCAGGCTGTTTTTACATTGAAGGATAGCTAAGTTACAAACTGCAACAAAGATATATTTCGAAAACCCATATGACCTGCTCTTTAAAAGCACAGCACTACTTTGTTTACAGTTGTATCGCTGCTGTTCCATAAGCGGCACCTGCTGTCAGAGAGTGAATTTGCATCTCATTCAGCCCGTGTGCTGTTTCTGCTTCATTAAGATGTTAAATGTTGCATAATATCACAAAGCTAAGGTCAGACCTTTCTGTTTTTGTTTTAAATTTTGAAATGATACACTCTAATTTACATGAAAAACTGCTCATCAAACTTCAAACTTTCTTAAAAGTTGAAATGGCACAAGTGACAAAAAAGAAGTGATGTATCTCTGTGAAATATAGACCTGACAAGGCCTGTCATAACATTTGCTCAACTAATGGCATGAGATTTGCTTGTTTGGAAGATTGTATTTTTGAAATTTAATTATTTTTTTATGTTCTGTTCTTTAGCTTAGAAATTACTTGCCTTGTAGTGCGTATTGTACAATCCAAAAAGAATAATTTGTTGCTTTGTTCTTTCTGGTGTAAATATTGACAGGTTAAAACAATAGTTATTTTTTTATGCACATTCATGTACATATTTAAGTTTAAAACTATAGTTTTTTATGCACTTTGTTTTTTGCACATTTGCACATATTTACAAGAATATGTATTTATTATAATTTTTCCAGAATTTATATTATATATAAATAAAACTACTTTGTACATAAATAACATATTTCTCTTAAATATATACATTAATTTGTGTGTATTTATATATATATATATATATATATACATAATAATTACACATTATACACACACATATATTAAGCAAACTCAAGATTAATCATTTGCCAGCCCTAGAAAATGTATATAAAAAATAAACTAATAATTTTATTCATGCATGGAATTGATCAATAGTGACAGCAAAGGTGTTTATAATATTACAAAATATTTCTGTTTTAAATAAATGCTGTTCTTTTTAACTTTTTATTCATCAAATGTGACACTGAAGACTGGAATAATGATGCTGAAAATTCAGCTTTGCCATTATAGGAATAAAATACATTTTAAAATACAATTCTTTTAAATTATAATAATGTTTCACAATATTACAGTTCAAATAAATGCAGCCTTGGTGAGCACAAGAGATTTCTTTCAAAAACATATGAAAAACTAACTTTTGAACGGTAGTGTATATTGGATTGTATTATGTATTATTAATAAATGTAATGTTTATAAGGATGGCTAGATGCATATTAGATGTACAGCCACTGTTCAGTGGTTTGCTACCTCGACACTTGACTTTCAAGAACTCTTCAATATTTTAAGCACTCTTAGCCAGCCAGACACATTTAGTCACCAATCGCAAGATAAATCTTCAACAACCTTGCACACTCCTGAACATGATTTAGTGCCACTAATGCATTGTAAAGCACTTTGTTTATTTAGTGTGGATGCTAATTACTAGTAAAGGAGGCTATGGAATGTCATAAATAATTTAGCTATCCTAATGTAGTATGCCCCCCAACCGCCAATTAGTGTTTACACATTTGTTTTCCGGCCCTTTTTTATGCAGCTGAGGTCCTCCTGGTGAGAGACGGTGGTTACAGTCAGGGGAATTATTTCTAGAACTGACTTTGGAGACCAAGCCTTGGCTGACTTTCCATGATTTGTGAAGCAAATTACACTTAGCTACCTTCATGTAAAAGGAGACTCATTTTTAGGATACACAATGAAAATGAGTGGGAAGATATAAAGGTGAAGGTTGTTGGCTGTGTTGATTTCTTCTTCACTTTTAAATATATTCAAAGCCACAAGGGATCAACAATTATGAAATGCATGAGTATGTCAATGCACTTAGAGTCACTATCTTTTGGATTCTGAAATGTAAAAATTTAATTTCCTTTCATCTACCTCTTCATTTATATGTCATTAATCTCCCTAATATTCAGCACTCTGAGCTTTGTGTGCCACATCAACATATCATCCATCACAAAAAGCATCATCTGCTGGATCAGAATCGCAGAGACAGTTTACAAGTCGCCTAAATGTGGCCATTATCTCCATTGTTGGGGCGCAATGAAGGCATAGTGGAAGGGCTGGGCCCGCTAGAGACGAGAACACTCCGGCATAATCACACGCTTGGCCGCTGAACCAGAGCAAGCAACAAGGGTGTCTCGGCATCTATCTGTCCCCCTATGTTAATTACACTGATATAACAGAGTGTCAGATGTGATTTGGTTTCATCTCTGTTGCGTTAAACACTTTTTTTTTCCCCACCGGGCTGCTCAGCAGTCTCTCTCTCTTCTCTCCCTCACAGACTGGCAGTGTGACAGTCTATGCTCTGAGGTAGATTAAAAAACTCTGCTATGATATCAAATACACATCTCTTTGAAATCACTTTAAAATGTGCTGCTATCAGATACTTGTGGAAGGAAATAGTCCTCTAGAAGATGTGTTATAATGCAGGGAGCTCTGGTGAATTCTGATCTAGGCTGTACAATCCAGATTTGTGTTATGAGCCTTTGATTGAAAAGAAAAAAATGAAGTAACTAATAATTAATTATGGTTATATACTCAAAATCATATGCGTTGAATGCATGCTGACGCCCTGGAGCTCACATCTCCATACAAACTAAAGGAAATTTTCAAATCGACATCATCTTTAATAACAAACGGCATATGTGAAGTCTAAACAAGTACATTCTTACCTAAAAAAAGTTAAAAATGCATTCTATGACACAAAAACTGTGTTATTTATAAAATTATAGTGGAGTTGGGCATTCGCCGTGACACTTGCTGTGAAAAATACTGCAAGCGGAGTGATACAAACGATGGAATGGTTGGAGCTCTGAAATCACTAGAATATTGCACTCCTCTCAGCCAATCAGATTCGAGGACCAGAACTGTGTGTGTATATTTTTGAACAGTAAGATTTTTAATATTCATGATGTTCACCAAGCCTGCATTTATTTGATCCAAAGTACAGCAAAAACAGGAAAACTGCTTTTTACATATATTTTGATAATAATAATTACTTCTCACATGATCCTTAAGAAAGCATTCTAATATTCTGATCTACTGCCTCAAAAACATTTATTATTATGTTGAAAACAGCTGAGCAGAATTTTTTTCAGGTTTATTTCATGAATAGAAAGTTCAGAAGAACAACATTTATCTGAAATTGTCTTTATCATCACATTCATCAAAGAATCCTAAAAAAAAAAAAAAAAACTCAACAGTTTTAAATATTGCCAATAATAATAATAATAATAATAATGATAAATTATTTTTGATAAGAATGATTTGATATTAGAATGATTTCTGAAGGATCAAGTCATTATGCTAAAAAATTTGCTTTGGTCGCAGGAATAAATTACATTTTAAAATATATTCATATAGAAAGCAGTGTTATTTTAAACAGTAAATATATTTTAAAATTCTACTGTTTTTGCTGTATTTGGGACCAAATAAATGCAGGCTTAGTGAGCAAAACGAATTCTTTAAAAAAAAAAAAAACATTACAAATCTTACTGTTCAAAAACTTTTGACTATATATCTATAAATGTTGGGGTTATTTATTTCTCTGTGTTTGTGTGTGTGTTTTCTAGCAGCCCGTCTGTCGTGTTGCAATGATGGAAAAATCCCAGATTAAGATGAGAATTGGATAAAGTGTAAAAAAAAAAAATGTAGGTCAGATATGTAAGTTTTGCCAAAATATTCAATCTCACAAATGCATGCTTGTAAACGGTATAATAAGAAGATCTGATCAGCGCTGGTTGCCTGTTAAAGAAATCTGAATTGAGAACGTAAATGCAGCCAAAAGAGTTCATCTGGACTATGGTCATGGCCTCTCTCAGGGAGAGTATGTGTGCCCTGAAAGTGTCTCTCCCACACACTTTAATCAGGGGAAAAGACGGATGAATAAGACATGACCATAGACGGGCTACACACTCACAGTGAGCTCGAGAGAGTCTTCATGAGTGTGTGTGTTTCATGTTCATTTGCAGCTTCTCGTGATGTAGACTAATGCTGACAGATTCCTCCCTAGAACCAGTGGTCTATCCGCACACTGTCTAATTAAAACTAATCTGCTAGTTTATCTTCACTGGCTAAAATCAAAATACGCTACAGTAACATTATTACTGTTTTTGACAGCTTTACTGTTGGCTCCCTGGCATGTCGCATTCTTTGCTGGCGCAAAACACTGCACGCAAAACAAGTTGAGTGTACGGTTTCTCTTATTCAGCAGGATTATGTCTATCATTTGCTGATGTGATAGTTCACTGGACCTGGCCAATGTTTTCTTTGTATACATAAATAGAGAAAAAAGGAGATCCTTTGCCAAGGAATATCGGATGCTGGCTTTAAATAAATTATACTCAAACTAAGGTACCTCAGCTAGTGCAACATTTGGGTTATTCAACAAAACAAGTGCCAGCTGTTGCACATTACATATGTAAGTATAATTTTTGATAGATGACAAATAGTTTATGCTTTTACAGTACAACGTTACAGTCAAGTAGGTCTCTTACTGCTCACCAAGGTTGCATTTATTTAGTTCAAGAATACAGTAATATAAAAAAAAGTTTGGGAAACATTATTACACTTTAACTGTTCTCTATTTTATTATAGTTTTTAAAATATATTTATTTCTGTGATACAAAGCTGAATTTTCAGCATCATTACCCTATTCTTCAGTGTCACATGATCCTTCAGAATTCAATCTGACATGCTGATTTGCTCTTCAAGAAAACAAAACAAGAACAAAAAAACAATTGTTACTTAATATTCTTATGGAAACTATTATATATTTTTTTAGGATTCTTTGGTGAATAGAAAGTTAAAAAAACAACAACATTTGTTTGAAATAGAAATATTTTGTAACGTAAAGGTCTTTATTGTCAGTATTTGTCGGTTAAATGTGGAAGCCCATTACCGCCACTGAATAAAATTATCAGAAAAGGTAAATATTAATTTTATTTCTCAATTCTGGCTCAAAATTGCATGATAAAATCTTGCGAGAAAGTTGAGAATGAGTTGGTTAAGTTGCGAGTTAAATTCCGAGATTTAAACTAGCAATTCTGCAATTCACAATTCTGACTTTATAACACGCAACTGCGACTTTATATATATATCAAATCTGAGGGAAGAAAGTCTGAATTGTGAGATATAAACTCGCATTTGTGAGAAAGTCAGAATTGCGAGTTTTTATTTCGCTATTCTGATTATATTTTTTGCAATTGTGAATTTATGTCCCTGTATTCTGACTTTGCAGCTCGCACTCGAAAAAAAACAAAGTCAGGAATGTGAGATTTAAACTAACAATTCTGAGAAAGAAAGTCAGAATTGCAATTCTGCAATTTACAATTCTGACTTCATAACACACCATTTTGAGTTTATATCTTTGAATTCTGAGAAAAAAGACAATTGCAGGGAAAAAATGTCAGAATTTTGAGATATAAACTCAGAATTGCGAGATAAAGTCAAGAAAACAAAACAGAAAACAACTGTGAAAACAATTGTTACTTCATATTCTTGTGGAAACAATTATATATTTTTTGTGAGAAAGAGTTTTTATCTCGGTATTCTGACTATAGTTTTCGCAATTGTGAGTTTATATCCCTCTATTCTGACTTTATAACTCGCAATTGAGAAAAAACAGTTAGAATTGTGAGAAATAAACTTGCAATTGAGATGAAAAAAAAAAGTCAGAATTGTGAGATGATAACCTCGCAATTACCTTTTTTTTTTTTTTTAATTTTTATTTAGTGGCAGAAATGGGCTTCCATAGTTTAATGCATACTTACTGAATTAAAAAAAACAAATCCAAAACAAAAAAAAACCTGACCTAAACTTTTAAATGGCAGTGTAAAAATATATTAAAATATTAAGCTATTTCATACAATATATATATAGAATTTAATCCTCTCATGCATAATTTAGCTGGAGATGCGAAAGTTTATCAAAGTGTAAAAGGCACTTGTTTCACAGAATGACCTGTTTGATCTGTTACAGCTCACTGTAAGGTAAAGTGTGAAGTTTAAAAGTGTTTATCTGTCAATATCCCTTAGTGTTGAACTGCGTTTTAACATTTAATGCTTTTGTAACCGATTTGGAAGTCCTAATGGAGACCGAAGAGGAGCTGAATAGAAAATGTGGATGAATTTTTAAAGGCTCTTGTTCTTTAAAAGTCTCTGTATATGTGGGCTTAGGTGTCTGCAGATGCCAGTTGAAAATAGGCTGAGTTTAAGAGTTCAGCAGAGCAGAATCTTGCGGCACGGTTCAGGCACTTATCTGTGTTTTGAGCCATGTCGGGGTCTAAAAAGAAGAGCTCTGTGTACTGTAGTGTGGTCTTTCTGTGTTTTGTGAAATGCATTTGGTAAAGATTCGAGAACTGTGTCAAAAGATTGCTGAGTGGTGGTATCTCTATGGCAACACTGGCCTCTGTAGATTTTGCAACCAAGGATCGATAACTCTTAATTAATTTTATTCTGTCTTTGACCTATACTGTACACCCAATTAACATGTCTATATGCTTATGTTTATGGTGTTGCCCACTCTGGCTTATTTAGTCTCTGTGTTTAGTCTTACAAAACAAGACCAGTAGGTGTTACTCTCACAACTTTTATGTAATATTTTTATGCAGAACTCAAGTATATAACACACAGCTCTAGGTCATCACTGTGCAACAAAAACCCCATATGATAGCATTAACAGTGAAATTAATATGCTGAATCACTTTTCTTCCCTGTATTAATGTAGCTGCCTTTGAAGCAGGAAGTTGCGTTTTTGATACGGCAAGGCTTTTAACAGCCAAAAAAGTTTTTATCAAAGCCTGGAAATGCAACAGTTGACTGCTTTTGGAGGTTTTGGAGTTTGGACAGGGTGTGGCTTACAGCAGGGTTCTGAATGATTTTGGCTTAAATAGTCAAGTCAAATGTATATGTATAGCGCTGTTAAAAATACATATTGAATCAAAGCAGCTCTACAGAAATGAATGATATTAATATTTGTTATACCTTAATGCCTAAGTGTCCACATTTTGCTCGGTAAGACAGTTTTCATATGGTGTAGATATAAACATTCATAGATCTGAGATGGTTCATCTGTGGTTGATGACTCTGAAGCTCACGGTCATGTGAATTAGATGTTGAAGAGTTAGATAAGTGGCAGGTGGGAGTCATAATTAAGGTGGAGAGCACATTCTAATTCTAGAGAGCGTTTAATTGGCCACAAATTCTACTAAAATTATGTCATCAATGTTTTCGTCTGATTTCCAGGAAGAGGAAAAAATAGGCTGGGTGATATGACTAAAATCTTATATCTCGATACGAGTAATGTTATTTCACAATATAATTGTTTTTGCTTTAAATAAAGTATTATACACCATAGAAATTTCATAATTGTGGTCATCAGTGTCAATATCACAACAAATAAAAATAATTTAAATTATTTGTAAAAAAAAAAAAAAAAAAAAAAAAAAAAAACTTGAGCTCACTGAAGACAATCAAACAGTCAGCGAATAAGAAACTGATTATATGCTAAAATAGGAAATGCTGCATGTAGTAATCAAATGTAGTAATCACTGCATATTCTTCACTGTGTAAATTAAAGATGTACTTCTTTTTTTTAGTTCTAAAAGTGATTTAAGAGCAGTGAGTAACTTTCTCTGTTTTGTTCTTTGATTAACATGAATGACAGACAGCAAGAATATTGGACTGCTGTCACTTTAAGAGCTGCCCAGATCCAGTGTACTGTTACATGTGTTTTCTTTCTCAGCTGTTTTTTTTTTTCTTTTTACAAAATTAGACCTAAATTACTGTGTTTACGAGGATACTTGCGAATACGGGCATTTTGACACATACAAGTGTGTATACTCAACCATTTAAGGCCTATAAAGCGGCAAAAATAAGTAATGTTTTTCACATTTCAACAGCTTAAAATAACTTAAATCACAATGCTTAAAAACACGTGGAAACGATACCACGATAAAGACGATAGTTACCGGCTGACAAATTTCTACTGGTTAACTGTGTCTATCGATATAGACCACCCCTAAAAAAACTTCATTAAAGGGGTCCTATTATGCTTTTTTTCTGGGTGTTATGATGTCATAATGCAGCCCATTTAAAATATCATTAAAATAAATCCCGCCTACGGAAATTCGAATGGTTGGGGATAAGCCTAACTTTAACGATGCAGCGCGGAGAGCGGCTTCTGTGCAGTTTTCTGTAGCTGCTTTTTGAATAACTAAGGAAATGTAAGCATTATAATTAGTAACTTACTCAATTGTTACTCAACTTATCAGTTGTTATGTTAAATACCAATTAAGTCATATTAAAAACATTAGGCTGCTTTTAGCCTTATGCTGGAGGTGGTTTCAGGCAATGAAACTAAGTATGTAAATAATTTAATGAATTAGCATGCTAATATCATGTATCTGCAATCTCGCAGGCTGACAATGGGACCCATCACTACTGTAGTGTCAACTATACCTTAATACAGTGGTTCTCAACTCTACTGCTCTAACTCTACGGCCTACAGCTCTGCACATTTTGTATGTCTCCCTCATTTAACACACCTGATTCAGATCATCAGCTCGTTAAGAGAAAGATCCATGAACTGAACTGAGTGTGTCAGATTCAGAAACATACAAAATGTGCAGAGCAGTGGGCCCCAAGGACTGGAGTTGAGAACCACTGCCTTAATATATCGTTAACTATAACCGAGCAGACGGAACTTGCTGCTTTGGCTAGGGGCGTGGCAGTACTGAAACACTGTCAAAGCTGTTCGCCAAACACAGCGCACTGGGGCAGCTAACCAATCACAACACATTTAGTTTTTCGGAAGGCGGGCCTTTATCAAACCTGGTACTAATCGAGCCTTTTGTGGCAGGCTGGGGCGAAAGGTATTGTAATAATGCAAATTATGTGAAAAAATAATGCGTTTTTCAAACCACCAAGCATGAGCACATGTTCTATTACATCGCCAAAACAAAATCAAGAGTTTGTAAAAGAGCATAATAGGAGCCCTTTAAACATCAAAACATAATTCTAAGGAAAAAGCCAAGGTTTATCATAATAATCTTTCACAAAAGTTAAACTTTCCCATCTGAAGTGACTTTGGTTTCAATTACTTTTATTTTTTAACCTCTTCCCACCAACAAGACAGTTTTTGTGGTTTAAACAATTAGTGGTCAAACAATATGTTGGGTAATATTTGTTTTGTTTTTTTTTTTAATTAGTGGCATCAACCGATATGTTTTTTTCTTTTGTTGTTGTTGTTTGTTCACTTGTTGAAAGTGCAATTTTAAAATTCATTTTAAAAAAAAATGTAAAAAAATGATGTTTCAACTTAGTGTTCGTGCTACCTTAAAATTTTAAGTTTAGTCAACATGAAATGTTAAGTTGTACTACATGAAAACATGGACATTTGAGTTGATTAAACTTAAAATTTTAAGGCAGCACAAACACTTTGTTTTAAGTTGAAACAGCTTAAGTTTTTTTTTTTTTTTTACAGTGTGGGACTTTTATTTTGACAGTGATGAGGACACCAGTGCATTAGAAATGGAGCTGCAGTTGTCCATCTTCATTAGTTTACTTTCTCTTTTCTCAAAAAACTAAGCATATGCGACAAAGTATTATAGCAATTGCTCTAATTAGTAGTAGTATCCCTCGATATCCTGCTTCGCCCCAAAATGTATAATATTCTGTAAGAAAAATGGTGCATAAATGTATTTTCGTGTTGCTGACACAACAATACATTTGTCATTAGTATCGTTTTATAACGGTGATGTTCATGGAGGTTCTGTAGTCCACTCATTTGGCTTATTTTTTCTCCTTTTTGGCACATTTCAACATCCTGTCCGGTAACAGTACC
Source organism: Cirrhinus mrigala (assembly GCA_036247105.1). Taxonomy (NCBI): domain Eukaryota; kingdom Metazoa; phylum Chordata; class Actinopteri; order Cypriniformes; family Cyprinidae; genus Cirrhinus; species Cirrhinus mrigala. The sequence goes on along the minus strand of CM070007.1, from coordinate 13,237,867 downwards.
AGCCAGGTCTTCATGTAAACAACTTTGCATGCAAGCAGATGGATAAGTAAATCAGGTCCTCATAACAACGCGAATGTTCCTCCCTGCGAACAACGGCGCCTTGTCGACACATTGTGCAACTCGTGGATCCTAATCAACCAGATATAAATAATAAACAAGAGAGTCAGGGCTTACTATATGTGGTTATTGCCCATCTCTCAGAGTTCGATAAAGCAGGGAGGAAATTGCTTTCAGCCCTTATTACTTGTCTGACTGTCCATGTGCACCTGGAAGTTTCCAATCTCATCTAAACTCTGAGCCTCCAAATTCAAAGAAGAGAGACAGAAAGACAGCGATACAGCGAGGGAGCGTGAAGGAGGAATGCATAGATGAATGAAAGAGGTGCCAAAACAAAGATGGAAGTGTAAGATAGCAATAACAAGGGGGAAGAAAGAACTTGTGTTTGCCTAGGTTCTCAAAAGGCCAAGGATTGCAACACACGAGCATGTTTAGATACATGTGTAGCTGTTCTTGATTGTTCTGCCAGTTTAACACAGTCACTGAATAGCACTATGATTGTTCACCATGGTTGTTGCTATGACGATCCCTAGCACGTTTGCCAAAGGGAAGACTGTGAAAGAGTGATTTAAAAGTGTCTGATCCTTATTTACTGAGCTCCGTCCAAAAAACACATTGCGGTGCTGCATGTGAGAAAATTAACAGTGAGAGCTTTGGTGAATGCAAGTGGACCAGCTGCTAAAAATTATATATATCCAATATATCCATGTGAATGTGTGTGTCTGGATGGCTGTAGTACCCTGGTTGGCTAACACACTTTTGTCTCTTTACCGTCATGCTGTTGGTCTCAGTTCTCTGCACTCATTTGAGTTCAACCCTCTCAGAATGCCATTAAAAGTTCATAAAAAGCATTTAAAATAGATTTGATATGTGCCCAGTCCTTTGAATCCCCCCCGCCTGCTTCCATGTGTGTCATCTTGTCCAAATGAGACTGCTACTGTGGCTTGATAAGAGATTTGCGGCTCTTATAATATCTAACAGTCCTATCTAAGACACAGCAGGGCAGATCAATTTGGGAGAACTTTGCACTTCAGATATTGTTCTGTAGTGAACAAGATTTCAAGTTAAAAGGTTGAAGAAAAGTGGTTAATTAAAACCCATACCGGCCCATTTGCATTTCTGATGCATGCTTGGAACTGCTGCGATATTAATTCTCTTAAGAGCATGTTTTATTTGAGCTTTACCTCACTGTTAGCCTGTCAAGGCCAAGATTAGATGGATTTCTTTTTCTTTCTTTCTTTCTTTTTTTTTTTTTTTTTTTTTAGCTGTGACTTAGGGGTATATTATGAATTCTGTTTTATGTTTTACTCATTTCTTATAACCCATGACGTTCTTCTGTGAAGTACAAAAGGAGTTACTGAAGGAGTTACAGTCCAAGCTGCTCTTTTCCATTCAGTAAAAGGAATATTGGTTTTTGTAGTCTTAATTTTTAGTTAATTATTTCCTCAAATAAATATATAATTAATAATTGGCTGAGAGCCTTTCGAGATGTGCGATATTATAGTGATAACAAAACTCCAACAGTTTCACCATTTGTTTCACTCTGCTTCCGGTATTTCTCAACGTGAGTGTCATGATGGATGCCTAAATCCACTATAATTTTATAAATAATACTGTTTTTGGGTCACGGAATGTAGTTTTGTAGTTGTTTTTAGATTAAAATATAGTTGTTTAGACTTATAATATGCGGTTTGTTAATAAAGATAATGTCTGTTTGAAAATTTGCTTTGCCGTTTTCGGAGATGTGAGCTCCAGGGCTTCAGTGGCCATTCAGCACTCATGAACCTGCTGAGAACAGCCTCACCTCGGTCAGATCTTCTGGATTTTGCTGCTGGCTCTGATGGCTCTATAGTGGTTAAAAGCAAGATATAATTCATTTTGCATAAATCTAATGGAAAGTCTTTGGTCTCGTCAATCTGTTATTTGTTCCAGAGTTTTTGGCTGAGGGCAAAGTCTCATAGCGTTTTATTTTATATTATTTTAATGCTGTATATCAGAGCGCTGCCTTTCGCATTTTCGACTGAATTGCCTATTAACTTTTATGATTTTTTGTTGTTGTTTATTAAATATGATTATTCAATAAATAATGTTTTATATGAATGATAGCAGTATTTAACAACAGTATTTAGTATTGGGAAACGATGTGTGTTCGTGATGGTGATTTTAGTTGTATTGTTTCACCATTAGATGGCGACGAGAAATTGTTTTTATGAGTGAGTCAGCAGTAAAGACTTTTATATTGAAAGAGCCATTGGAAATCACCCTTAACAGATGAAAGGATAGGACATGAAAGTTAGTATGGCTTTCCTCAGTGGACATTCAAACTAATGTTTTATTGTGAATATGATATTGAGCTAAAGAATGAATGCTGAATCAGATGCAGGTAATCACACTTGTTTAGTCCATCTCTCTCTCATAATACTCTGCTACACATAATAGAGTTTTTTATGCAGTAATACAATAAGATTTCAATGAAGCACTCAATGCTTCTTCCTTAATTGTTCTAAAGTGAGGTTTTCGAATTAGTAACGGAGGCTTGGGTTCAGCTGTTAAACTGTCTAACTGAGATTTAAATCCGTGGTGGAAGAAAGTGGTTTGCACAAAAGAGGGTTTTTAAAGATACTCCGTTGTTGTTTCTTATACACACACTTGTGTCATTGAACTGTTGTATAAACGCAATAACACACCCGTAGCGTTACGCTGTGATTTGGTTGTCATTCACTGAATTGTGGGGAAAAAACACTGATTTTTTTTTTTTTTTTTTTTTTTTTATGTTTCACAGAACAAAGTCACGACAACATGACAGCAAGTTTGATGACAAAAGACTATCCCTTTAAATACAAATTCATATAATGTGTATTATCAAGGTTAGAGGTCAATTAATATTTACTGCTTATGCAAGAGCTATAGCAGGACCTGACCTCTTTCGACTCAGATTTAATATATTTTAATGTGAATACCTAGATGGCCCATCTTATTAGCATACAATGGAAGTGTGCAAGTATGCAAATAGCCAGCTTTATAAATCTTTTAAAGTGCATAATTTTCCGCTTTTCTAGTTTAAAGTTCATATTACCACTTATTATTCAGTGCTGAGGATACTGCCTTTGATTTTACTGGAAACCATTAAATTTGTAATTTTTCACCCTTCCTACTCATTCATTTTAATTTGAGCATATTACAGAACAATAGGCCATTTTTTTTTTGCTTTTTGCAGTATAGGTGACTTCATTTAAAGAACGTTAGATACTGAGCTAAGTTTTGATAAATAATATCTGCAATCACAATGGTAATGTATATAAAAAGCTGTTTGCTTTGCTAGTCAGGTTGGACCTTTCATAGATTTTTACAATGAATTGTAAAAATGATTTAACCACTCATGTATTATCATTTTGTATATAGGAACATAAAAGGAAATATAAGAAAGGTCAAAACTGCTGTTTTCCATAAATTTAATATGTGTGTTGGTCATAGTTATATCTAGGGAACCAAGTGAACCAGAACTTCCTTTAGACTGTTTTTATGTGAGTGTAAAAAAAAGTTTGTGTTTTATTTTTGAACATTGGTTGAGCCTGAGCTGAGCAGAATGAAGTTTCTTTGTATTTGGTAGAGAGTTCATATTTATGTGAGTGTGACTGGCACAAAAGGTCAGATATGTTTTTATTTTATTTATTTATTTATTTTTTCCAGTATGGGCATTTGTGTGCCTCTGCGTTATGTACACGCCAATGAGCCAAAAGATGACCTCTTGAGCTCTCATGGCTCATTGGTGTGCACATAACGGACACACAAATGCACACAGGCGCTTCTTCACTTCCAGCTTTTCATACGTACGCAGCTTTGTTTTTTCATTTTATGTACACTACCTTTGAAAAGTTCAGAACCAGTAACACTTTTTTTTTTTTTATATATTTTTATTTAGTAAGAATTCATTAAATTGATTAAAGGAGACAAAGGTAAAGAGATTTATAATGTTACAAAATGATAAAATTATTTCTATTTCAAATAAATGCAGTTTGTTTGAACTTTATATTTGTTAAAGAATCCAGTAAAAAATGTATCATGGTTTCCTGAGCATTTGCAACTGTTTTAAACATTAAGAAATATTGCTTCAACAGCTTTGCCATTACATGAATGAATTACATTTTTGTGACAATATTGCACAATATTACTGTTGTTATTGTATTTTTGATCAAATAAATACAGTTTTGGTGTGCATAAGAAAAAAAAAAAAAGAAATTGTATGGACCTCCAAATGTTTTACATCTATTCATTTATTTAATTATTTACGTTTTTTTTCGTATTTTATTTTTTACTTGCCTAAAAGAAGCCAAACCTTAATTTGGTAGTTTTGTACTCACAGCATGCTTATTAGAACTACGATGGGAAAGGGAGTTGTTATTATTTCTCATCCTATTCAGAATGCTTCCCACCGCCTGTGTTCTCACAAATGTGCTCGTCGAGCCTTCCTGGGAGGATTTTTGTGTGGTAGCCCACAGACACATCCTGAGGCATTAGCTTACATGCTCACTAGGGGGAGTGTGCAGCTTGAAGCTGAACAGCCAGACGCATTGTGCGGCGGTGTCTGTGCGCTCATATCTCATTAAGAGTTGTGATGGTCCTTTTTTTGCAGGCGTCCCATTTTCTACACCCGCTGAGCTGTTAAAATGGCTCCTTTTTTGATGGCGTCGCTCGGGCTGCTTTTCTCTTACATGCTCCTGAGACCGGTTTTCAAGGCAAGTAAAAAGTCAGCCGGTGCTGGTGGAGTGAAAGTTTGAGTTGTGTGCTGTGCTTTCACAAGAAGAAAGACATTTAGCTGAGCTCCCCATAATCACAAGGCTTATAGGAAATGGAGAGAGAAAGAAGCAGCATGTGGCAAGACTCAGAATGCAGACAACTACTACAGATTTAGTCGGGCTCAAAGCTTTCACAACTAGCACCACATACACCAGAAACGGCAACAAAACAATAACCACAGCAAAGCATTCTAGAAGCTGATGGCAATTTTGGCTCTTTAGCAGTGACGCTCGCGGCTTGAGGTTTTTTCGCCGTCTTTAATTGGAACATTGTAATATGCTTCATTAGAATTTAACACACAAATTGAGTTCAGCATCGCCATGTTTTACCACAGCGGCCCTGTTTCATGTCGGCCAGTCAGGATGACTGGCTCGACAAAAAATCCAACCTAGACTAGACACAGTGAGACGTTTGTTTCAGAAATGTCAGTTCTTCTGTGTCACTGTCGGCGCTGATGCAACAAATGCAATATTCATGAGCTTCCCCAGCACTCGAAGAGTCCTGAGTTGTCAACATGGGCTCAAAGGCCACTGGGCTGTTTGATCCCCCTCCCTCCCACTGCGTTGGATATGACAGACTTAAGGGCTAGCGAAAGACAGGTTAACCAATTCCTGACCCTCAGAAAGTGCTTCAGTGACACATCTGAGTGGTATCACTCTGTTTTGAAAGGTATTGCTATCCCTGCTGAAAAAATAGCTTAAAGCCAGGATGAATTTCAGCGGTTTGTGCCGATTTGGCGCTAAAGAAGCATGGGATACTATCCCGTGTTAGGGCCCAGCATCTGAAACACAACACATGTTGGTGTCCAGAAAAACTGGCCTTTTAAACGAGGATCTATTACATATTTATTGTAATTTTAAAGTCCCTCTGTGGTGAAAATCACCCTGCTGAAAAAAAAAAAACCAGCTAAAACCAGCCTAAGCTGGTTGGCTGGTCTTAGCTGGTTTAATCTGGAATTAGCTGGTTTTAGGTGGTCTCTCCGCCTGACTAGGCTGGTCAAGCTGATTTTAGCTGGTTGTTCCAGCTGGTTTCCCAGCCTGACCAGCTAAGGAAGTGGCCAAAACCCCTCTAAATCCAGCCTGCTGACCAGCTATGACCAACTAAGACCAGGGGCCAGTTGCATAAACTTGCCTCTATGTTAAGATGGTGCTTTAAGTACTAGTTTGACCAACTAGCAGTTAACCATTTTTTGGATTCAACTTAGGCTAATCTACATTTTTCTGTAACTGAATTAAAAAAATTGTGACCAGTCTTAAAGAAAAAAAATCTAAGCCTTGTATGCAACTGGCCCCAGTTGGATGACCATCTTAGGCTGGTTTTAGCTGTTATTTTTTTTTTGTTTTTGTTTTTTTTTCAGCAGGGCATGTTTTAGCAGTGTTTATAACTGAAATGTACCAAAGACAGTCTCAAAAAATGTGGTTTAAAACTGCCCGTTTCCTACCATCACAAACATGTAAAAAATCCCGTCAAGGTGAGGTGGGGATTTTCATATCGTTAGCTAATATTAAGAGTGTTTTTTCTTAACGTCCTCATGAAGTCAAACTATGACTATATCAACATGCAATTTTGTTGACAAAACAAGACGAGACTAAAATGTATTAAAAAAAATACAAACTTTACCAAAAACTTGTTTTATTTTCATTAAAAAAGGAGACAAAATATTATTGCAGACTGCTGTACACGCCTCTACTATGCGAGCTTGCGGTTGCCAGATACCGAGGGTTCAAATCCCGTATTAGAGCTTCTCTGTTACAAGGATACATTTTCTGCCGGTGCTTTGCTTATTTTTTGCAATCTGGCAACCATGTGCACAAGCTCACTCTTCATTGCAGAAGTGTCATTAATGATGATCTAAAAACACCAACAAACAAGCTGGAGTTTAGCGATCTAAACGAAAGTGTCATTCTGTGTTCTGTCATGAGATCTCACCTATATTGTTTGCGATTGTGGTTGCTGAATAAATGCACATACTCAACCGCTGTTGTTTTTTTAATAGAGAAACATAGGCTATTGCAATTTGGAATTATAGGAATAACTATTAGGAATTTCACTGTTAAATTTTTTGTTTGTTTTACCAGTTTTCATAATGTAGACAGAGAGTGTGCATAAGTCTTTGATTTTAGTTTATATAATAAATAGCCTATAATAATCAGTACATTAGATGAGGTAAAATAAACCATGAGTAGACATTCTATTGCTTTGTGCTTGCTGGTGATACCTGAAATGTAAAAATAAATTTCTCAGTTGATGACAATCAATACAATTATAATTTTGAGGAAATATATATATCAGTTTAATCATCATACAGTATGACGAAAATGGGACGATTTCATTCACTAAAACTAGACTAAAATGCTGAGGATTTTAGTTGACTAAAACTTGACTAAAATAAAATAGGACAAGGTTGACTAAATATGATAAATACTAACAAGGACATTTAACACTGGACTAAAACTAAAATTTAAAATAGCTGACAAAATTAACACTAGTGTGCTCCAAGAATGACAGAATGTTCATTTATAAGATAAGCTTTCAAAACTTACAGTCTCTAACTTTCACCAATATGGATCAATGATTTTGATGCCATCTCCCTGCACTTCAGCTTCTCATCAAACTTTCTGTCCAATCAAATGTTCTCTAGAATCCAAAGCATCCTGCCCCCTACGCTATAAATACACACTGAATCTGCGGCTGAAATCGGTCACTTGATCACAGAGTGAAGATTTTCTGTATGGTCAATGGCATGTAGTACACTATATAGAGAATAGGAAACAATTAAGTGTAAATATACTTTCCATTGGGGCGAAAGAAGTCTAGTTTCGCACTGTCATGCAATTCTCCGCAGCGTGCACAGTCTGATTCAGTCCAGAGTCATGATATGTGTGATCATATGATCATATGCGTGAATTGGGACAGACCTCAAAACATATCGACTACACAGAATGCTATATTTTATAGCGATATGAATGAGACTAGGAAGAGAAATGGTTAGACAAACAGCAAAGGCAAGTAGAAGTGATAACAACCAGTGCCATGCACCTACATAAATGACACAATTTTCTAATTACACATCCTTAGCATCATAATAATCACTGTTTTGCTTAAGTAACAGTTTCCTATTGAATCTAAAGGGGTAATCAGCTGCTCAATATGTCCCGCCTTGCAGTGCCGGCCCCTCCCAACAGGAGATATAGGCGATCACCTAGGGCCCCGCTTTAAGGGGAGGGCCCCACGGCCGCGAGGTTGTCAATTGGATTGATACGCGCCTTACATAACTGAGGTAACGCATACCAGTGCTGTACAGTGCGGCATATGTGTCGAACATATAAAAAAAAAATCTGTCTGTGCATTCAAATTTACTAAAGTACAACGCGTGCATGGGTTTGAGTCTGTTTACAAACCTATTGTCTATTGAGAACATTTTAATGACATGATTTTGCTCCAAATTCATTTAATAACATCAGTCGAGTTTTTGAAATAACTTTTTTTGATCTGACGTGGTTTAACATCACAGAATGAGGCAAAATCATTATTTTATACAGTATTTTATTAAGTGATAAAGGCTGTTGATTAGCATTACATTGCATCTATAGTTTATTCATATAAAAATGCCCGATATGGCTCAAAGAACAGAGATAAACCATTTAGTTGCAATCGTACAGATATGTCTCCATGTTTCATGAGTTAAAACGTCTCTATCTGAGTTTTATTCAGCTACGCAAAAGCGTATACCTTTGTCCATATTAGGGATTTCCTGTATGAATGAAACATTATACTACATGTATTACATATTAACACCTTATTTTGGGTAAAAATAGGAATAATAATACTACTCTTTAAGGTTTTTTTTTTCTCCAGTGTGGATTTTTCCTCTCTCTCTGTGAATGCATAAGATTTTCTGACCAAAAAAAGTTGATTTTTAATCAGAATTAATTTTATAGTAAATTCTTATATCTTTCAAAACATTTATAGTTAGGCCTCCTGCATGTTAACAGGTCATGCTGCAGTTTTCTGTAAAATATATTGATAATCATTAGCAATAATTATTGTTTTGTTTAATGTTTTTATTTAGTAATAACAATAATCAGAATTAGTCATACTGATAAAAACAACATTTTGGTCAAATTGTGCAGCCCTACAAACAGGCACAACAAACTCAGTGTTCTTCTATTTTTTAATTATTTGAAATGAAACAATGATAGAGAGATTAAAGTGAAGTTGTGGTAGAAATAGAACCCAAACAGTATCTTACGGAGCTGGAAAAAAGGATTTTTTGGCCACTGTAGTATTGCTGTTGTACTTCTTTTTTTTTTTTTTCACATGGAATGATGTCCATGATCACAGACAAGACTTGTCATATAAGGAAAAATTGAGCCACATTTAGCATGTTACATTAAATAATTACATTAAATATGTTTATTTTGCTTATGCTCTCTTTATTTTGTTTTGTTTTTGTGTATACTTAATTTACATTTTATTTATTTGTGTTTCATGTGTATCTATTTACTCAATCTCACTTGCACTCCTATTTTTTATTTTATTTGTTTAAATACGTTTTACATATGTTTGTTGAATGTGTTACAATTAATACACATTCAAGCTTAAATATTGAATATTTCTCTTAACTCATCAAATTTCTATGACAGTTTTTTTACACTAGTGGGGCCCATTTTCATTATCTTGCCTAGGGCCCCACAAACATACCAAACATACAGGCCGGCACTGCCACCTTGTCTACCTCAACACATAGAATAACGCTGCATGTTTCAAGGAAGTTTATTTTTAGAAGGTAGCTCTCTGAGAAGGGGGAACGGGAACATGGTTTTGTGTAACATTAGCAACTCATTATTAGCTGTTTGATGATGTCAAAGCTAAGCCAAAGGCTAATAATATCAATTACCGGTACGTGTCCAGTGTTGTAGAGAGTGATGCTTAAAATGCATTACCATTTTGACAGATCAACTTATAGGCAGTGCTGTATAATTTGCTCTTCGTCTTCTATTGAATCAGTTTCTGGTTCAAACGTATACTGTATGACTGCATTAATTCAGCAATGTCACTTGCAATTGTGTAGCACTTACTCCTTCAATTGACTGAGTGAGAGTGGAGCGGGTCGTCTGAGCTGGTGTGAATGAGTGTGGGCGGGAACTAATTTGCATACTCGTGAATATTTAGCAGAAGTTTGTAAAATACTGCTTAGTGTTTGGAAGAGAAAAAGAACAAAATGTTATAATATAAAGTGAAAAACCTTAGTTTTTTTTTTAATGTTTTATTGTTAAATCAAATGTCAAATTAAATCAAAAGGAAATTTAAATTCAATCGGTAAAACATAGAGTTTTGGGAATCACAGTTGCTGTTTATACATATATATATATATACAGGAAATTTCACAGATTTTTGCAGTGCATGTTTGGCACCCATCAGTACTGTTTGGTGAATGTCAGAAGACATCAGATCAGAAGAAAGCTAAGTGTTGTAAAAGTAAAAAAGTCTCTTTTTAGACAAATGTGACCTAGATGTGCACCCAAATCATCAGTAATGCTTCTCCAAAATAGATTATATAAAAGCTTGATTCAAGTGTCTCTAATAATGTAAAAAAATAAAATGACCTGCATGTCACCAAATCAACAGGTTGACTCTGGGTTAGCACAGGAGTCAATCTGATGTCAAGAACATTTATTGCTTATTTTTTAACTCCAAAATCAAAAGAAAAAAAATATATATATATTTTCTTATTATACTGTTACTGTAGCTCAACAGTAGATCAAAGAATTAGCATTGACAAGGTCATGGATTTGATTACCAGAGTATGCATGCTGACACTTTTTCTTTTAGTGTTGAATAAAAGCATCTGCCAAAAGCATAAATTTAAATACTTGCAAAACTTTAAGCCTGCAATGTCAAAAAAATAAATAAAATAAATAAATAAATAAAATAAAAAATGCACAATGCACTGCACTAATATGAATACATTTTCTGTTATAGTGTTTTACCTATATTTTGTATTTTGCATTGCATTACATTGTTTTTATTGTTAATGGAAATGACCTGGCAGAAAACGAAGAGTACCTTTTCCTTTTTCCCCACCATTTAATGATGCAAAAATGTTGTATAATTTTGAATAAGCATACATTTAAGGTAGTATAATACATACTGTCATGATGTGTAGATATGTAAGTTACTATATTATTTTTTTACATTGCAATAATGAGAAGTGCATTTATCAGTTTAGTTTAGTTTAGTTTAGTTTTCAGGGTTAAATATTACCTGGACATGTTCTCATGAGATTGACCTGGTATTGTTGATAGCATCGAATTATTGAGTGCGGCCTAAAAAAAAAGTGATATAAGCAATATTTGGTTGCAGCAATTCAAGGGCAAACATCTATTTCCCAAAATCTCCTGTAACATCAGCCCAATGCACAGATCTGCTAGCCGATAATGTGATCTGTATCTGAAGGGAAATGAACGGCTGTGCTGGGCCGTGCAGGAGAGATCCTGACGAACATATGGAGATTTTGCAAAATACACAGGAGCAATGGAGCTATCATTTCCAGCATCGATGCACACAGGCGGCATGGGAGAGCAAATGCAGCCAGCCGGAAAAGCTCCGATCTGCATACTCTGTGCACGTGTATGTGTGAGTCTGTGTTTACCCGTAAGCGTATCCGGATACAGTCACAGTGTGTTCAGCGTGCGTGCAACTACAGAAGTGACCACTCTCATGGACTTACCTCTCTCTCCTTCTGTCTCTCAGGTTTCCATGTTTGTTCCAACATCTAGATAATAAGTCCTTTTTTGCCTCTAGATGCAACTCAGGTGGAAAATCAATATTTTTATCCAGCTAATCTGTGCAGTATTTTTTTCTTTCCCTTTGCACTATCTGCACATCTGATCTATCTATAATTACACATACAAGGCATGAAAGATTTTACAATTTCCTTTTTTTCTGCTTTAGTTGGAATACTTCACCCTTGAACTAAGGAGCATGACAGTAAAGATAGTCTGCATTCCTCTTCTCTGGCTGTTCAAGCTACTGTAATATATGGTAAATATCACAAAAACATGTCCAGGTCACATTTCCTCCCAACTTGAAAAAAGGTAAGTAGGGAAGACAGGAAAATATAACCCATTAGGAACAATTTTCTCCAAATTCTCATTGTCGTAATTTATAGAGACGTTTTTAAGAGTAAAAATGATAATTCGCATTAGTTTCCCATTACTTTTAATAGAATATATATATATATATATATATATATATATATATATATATAAAAAATCAGCATCGGTTAATGTCAGAACAACAAACCATAATAAAATTGAAATAATATTATTATTTTGTGCTTCACATTAATGAGAAGTGTCCTGAATGTCACATTGCACAAAAATCTTATTGGTCTTAAAACAGATGACTTTTACTTTAAGCAAAATACATCATATTTCTTTTTTGATTTGGTGGTGAAATATGACCCAGAGATATTCTTGACAGGTTTCATAAGACTCAGCCATTAGAGAGTAGAGTGTTATGTCTGAGGATTTGTGAAGGATAAAGTGTAAGATAGGAAATCTCAGTTATGCGGATCGCTCAGACGGCACTATATAGACTATAAGGTCAGAGTGGCAAGTTGTGCTCTGTATGCTGATCAAGGGTTGCCTCTCCTAAACAAATCCTCAAATCCACGTTGTACTGCCTTTTTTCATTATGATTATTATTATTTTAAATTATATTCCCTTTTTGTATTGTATCTTGCACCCTTTAACAGAATTTATTCTTTCATTGTGCTTTATGAGACTGATTGAAAAGCAGAGCAAATTTGCACAAACATCCACCACCAGGTTTTTGTTAGTGAAGCCCATTAGTCCTGTTGTAAACCCATTTTTTGGTGTGCTTATCTCTTCAAAATGTCAGCTTTACTAAAGCTAAAGTACTTAGACTCGCATATAATAAAGGTTTCAACAGGGGGTTTTTACTGCAATGCCATAGAATAACCTTTTTAGGTCCCTCAAAGAAACTTACAGTGAACAGATATTAAAAGAACTGTTTGTTTTCCTGTCTCAAACCTGTATTTAGTAACAAAAGGGCCATTTGGAATTCCTGAAGGGACATAGGTGCTGATTGTGGTCAAAACCTGCAGGCCAAAATGTGTGTACAATGGGGGTCTGTTAATTGTCACACCTTTAGTACAATGGGTGAAGCTGTAATCTGCTAATTGGTCATTTTGAATGTCTTACATGGTCAAGGAAGGGATAAAAGAAGGTTTTAATTGTTGCCCTATTTTCTTTGCTGGTGCTCTCTCCCTCTCTTTCTCTCTTTCAGGTAACACCAAGTGGAAATAGCCTGCCTTGTTGGCAGAGGCCGTTTCCACTAACTCCGCCCACCAACGTATAGTTGGGTTAGACAACATTGCAAAAGATGCCCATTAAAGCAACACGTTCTCACTCCCAACTCGTCACATATTGATGCTTGGTCAGGACCCCTTGGTGCCACTTTTTGACGCTCAAGGTACCCCTTTAGCGCAGCACGGGTATCCTTTTAGCGTCACTTTTTGACATGCAGGATCCTTCATTGTTTTCCGTCTTTTATTAATGATTTGCATGCATTTGTAAAAAATAGAATTAATTGTATATATATTTATACTTTTATTTGAGCACCTAAGCCCACCCCTACCCTAAACCTACCCACTTCTGAACAATATAAAACACGTAACAGGCAAATATAAGTACAGTCACAAGTATTTATTGCAAAAACTGACTATAAACAAGCAGTATAAAAGCATTACAAACAAGTCCTGTTGCATTCCGAGTCTTTCTGAAGATGTATGATATCTTTTTGCAAAGAAGAGAGTAAAACATAAGGTTTTAATCGCTGAAAATTATCCTGTTCCGTTAATGCGCTCACATCTCATTCAGAAAGATAATCCCGTACTTTAGCATGACGCAGTCGTCACAAGACACACAAGACCCAATACCATTTCACAACCAAGCCTGATGTAAGGCTTCTTTTGGCGGCTTTTTTTTTTTTTTTTTTTTGGAATTGCGCACAGACTGCAGCACACAGGATGAGCTTTACAGTGGACGGAGACGGTGATCGTGTCTATTCCTCTCACAAATGAATCGTTTTGCATCGGAGGACATGGAATATTAATAGTTTTTGAATACATTATGAATGTAGTTGTATCTGCCTGTTATATCTCGTTTTTTACTGGGTTTTTACTGGGTTACACGCTCATAAATGTGTAAAATAGTGTCATATAAATAAAACTGTGGTGACTGTTTACATTGAAAAATTACACCCCAACATATATGCAATAATGACAATATTATTATCCAATATATAATTTAAAGTAGGAGTTCACTTCCAAAAAAAAGAATCACATATAATGTACTCACCCCCTTGCCATTCAAGATGATCATGTCTTTCTTTCTTCAGTCGTAAAGAAATTGTTTTTTGAGGAAAAAAATTCTGGATTTTTTTCCATATAATGGACTGATATGGTGCCTCGATTTTGAACTTCCAAAATGTAGTTTAAATGTGGCTTTAAACAATCCCAAATGCGGCTGTAAACAATCCCAGCTGAGAAAGAAGGGTCTTACAGTATCTAGCGTAACGATCGGTTATTTTCATAAAAATAATACAGTTTATATACTTTTTAATGCCAAATGCTCGTCTTGTCTTACTCTGCCTGGACTGTTTTTTCTTCCGGTTCATGACAGTTAGGGCATGTCGTAAAACTCCCATCTCATGTTCTCCCTCAACTTCAAAGCCGGCCTATATCGCTGTTTTTCCTTTTTTTGTTAAGGGTGTTTGTTCATCTTTGCATGTTCACTTTGCAAAGACTGGGTCGGTACTTCTGCAGCGATGTAGGATAATTTTGAAATGATTTTTGAAGTTGAGGGAGAAAATACGTTTGGAGTTTCGAAAGAAAGACATGAACATCTTGGATGACAAGGGGGTGAGTACATTATATGTGAATCTTTGTTTTGGAAGTGGACTTCTCCTTTAATCATGATGATGACATTCCAAGTGCCTTTTGTGTCTGCATATTGACACCAAGGGTTTCTTATTTAAAGCAATGGAGGACCCTGCATGTCAAAAAATGATGCTGAAGGCTGATGAGTTGGGAGTGAGAATGTGTTGGCTCCAGTGGTGTAGGTACTAAAGCAAGCAGCGAAAACATTTTGACACGATCAACCCGAGTTCGAATCTGCCTTTTGCGGAACTCGTTATTCTTCCTTATCATCACTTCACATCTAAAAGTCATTTATTTTCAATTAAAATGAAGGGAAAAAAAAATGAAAAGTGTAAAATAAAGTGTTTGGTTAGGGCTTTATTGTCCATAAGTGGCATCCATTTAATAATTTTAATAACCCAGTGTTATTTTTGCATAGTGTTTTATAATGTACTACAATACTAAAGGGCAGATATTTACACACAGACACTAAGGAAACACGCACACACACACCGTGAACACACACCCGGAGCAGTGGGCAGCCATATTGGGGGAACGGTGCCTTGCTCAAGGGACTCACCTCAGTCGTGGTATTGAGGGTGGAGAGAGCGCTGGTTATTCACTCCCTTCACCTTCATTCCCTGCCGGACCTGGGACTCAAACCCGCAACCTTTCGATTACAAAAGTCCCTAACCCGAGTCCCTAACCAGTAGGCCACGGCTGCCCCAGTAGTATAAATAGCATGCAAATTCTGACCAAAGAAAATACTAAATAGAATCTATACTAAATAGAATCTATTCCACTATTTATCTATTTGTATACTTTCTATTTACACAAAGGGCAAATAAATATAATCTAATTGATATTTACACTTGGTGTAAATAATTTCTATTGCTATTTGCATTTAGTGAAAATATAACATTATACATATATAACATTTTACACACATGCTGGGTAACCAATTCAAGTGTAACCATAACAAAATACTGTTGTTAAACCATTTCAGTGTTACATATCGGAGTACAATGAGGTCACTCAATGGCAATGCTCTCCCACATATTTTGCTATTCTAACTGCGCTTATTTCCATCATTGGCATAAATGGCAGTGGGTGGTATAGATAAGAAATGTACAGTTTTATATCATTGTGCTGATTCTTTAAGTTTCTTCAAAGTTTCTTTAGTCCTTTGGCAATCCTACAGCCTGAAACACTGTAGTCAAACCAACCTTACAGTGTGAAGACCATTTTAATCTAAAGACCTTTTTATTTCCCAGAAATGAAATTGCCTTCTATGCAGGGTCAGAAAGCTCTCAGATTTAATAAAAAATATCTTAATTTGTGTTATGAAGATGAAGGAAGGTCTTACAGGTTTGGAACGACATGAGGGTGAGTAATAATGACAGAATTTTCAATTTTGGGTGAACTATCCCTTTAAACAACCTTTTGTGCAATGTGAAGTTTCTATACAGTAGTTGTTAAAGATTCTTCATGGAACCACCAATGCCAATATGAAAAACTTTATTTTTAAGAGTGTATTGGCTAATCTATGCTTCAGGTTCTTTGTTTTTTTTTTTTTTTTTTTTTTTTTTCAAGTCAACGTGAAATAACAACCCATTTTACTTCTGGAATGACATTCTTCCGAGAGAAACAGGATATTCAATTAGAGAGGAAAAAAAGGGGCATATCCAGCTTTAGTTGACTGTATAGTGAAAAGTAGGGCTTGGTTTTATCCATGTTGTTTCAGAGGCATAGTAAGTTTGATTATAAAAACATTTTTTCTTTTCTTTGGATTAACATGCACCAGTTGTTCACAAGAAGACAGGAAATGTCTGTTACACTGAATATATATATACACTGTATATATATATATATATATATATATATATTTTAAAAGTAAGTGTTCGTGTTGCCTAATTTTAAGTTTACTCAACTCAAATATCCACGTTTTTATGTAGTACAACTTAATATTTCATGTTGACTAAATTTAAAATTTTAAGGCAGCAAGAACACTTACTTTTTTAAGTTGAAACAACTTTTTTTTTTTTTTTTTTTTTTTTTTTTTTTTTACAGTGTAGGCATGTAAATGTCGCCAGTCTGGATTTTATGCAAACTTTAAATCTGAACATCAGGTTGTTCCACTTCTATCTGTGACCTTGAAGGAACATCTTGTTTTCGATCCTCAATCACAGAGTGGATCAAAACCTCCCTAAAACTCTTGGCTACACTTGACAGGTTCTAGTTCTCGGATGCGCAGATGTCTCATCTTTCAGATACGAACATAATGATAAATTCAATCATTTTTGTTAGGATTTTTTTTCCTTCTTAGTTTATAACCCCACCTGGAATACTTGGCAGTCTTGCAAACCTTATCAAATATATTTTTAATATTTTATGTCTCAATCAGGACTTCATGATTACAAGCATGATTCCCTCTTTTGCTTCATTTAAGTGAGCAAAGATGGTCCGATGAACCGCTTGAGCCTTTAGACATGTTTTCATTAAGACTAAAATGAGAATCCAAATAACTCATTTAATGTAGATTTCAGGCTTTAATTAAAACGAGACAGACATTTCGAGTCAGCGGAATTAATGCGAATACATGATATTCTGTTGCGCATTTTAAGTGCAGCTCTGTGGCTCTCTTTCTCTCCTGCCAAACCAGATCCCGTCCCTTAGAGAGATATGCGCACATCAATTATAACGCTGCATTAAAAGTCAGTCACGCCATACGCACCCTCTTAGAGACTGGCCGGTCACTCCCAAATCCTCCTTAGGCACTGATCCAATCAGAATCGGAGAGAACGGGAAAATGTTCCTTGAAATGGGTCATGGAAAGAAAGTTTTCCCTTATGAGTGAGAACAGAGCGCAGGGCGATAAGGGAGATTCTGGAAAATGTAGAATAGGATGAGGACACACAAGAGAAAAAGCTGCCAGGCTGAAAAAGGAACGAGGAAGGTGAAAGGCATTAAATAGGAAAAGCAAAGCAGGAGGTCTGATTCATGTGGAATGAGATGTGTTGATTAACAATACATCATATGCTTTCCAACCAGGGTTATTATAGTTAAAATAAAATGCCAGTCAAAAGTTTTCGACAGTAAGATTTTTTAATGTTTTTTTTTTTTTGAAGACGTCTCTTCTGCTCACCAAGCCTGCATTTATTTATTCCAAAATACAGCAAAAGCAGTGATATTGTGAAATATTTTTGCCATTTAAAATAACTGCTTTCTATTTGAATGTATTTTAAAATGTAATTTATTCCTGTGATTAATGCTAAATTTTCAGCATCATTACTCCAGTCTTTAGTGTCACATGATCCTTCATAAATCATTCTAATATGCTGATTTGCTTTTCAAGAAACATTTTTTTATTAATATATAAAAAAGGATTTACTTTGAAACATTGACAATGCTAGTAAATTTTAAAAAATAATTACAAAGATATGGCAAGTAACACAATGAATTAAAATAATAAAAACATAAAATAAAACAAATAAAAAAAACAAAACAAAAAACTAATTAACTAGTTAACTAATATAACTGAAATAATATATATATATATATATATATATATATATATATATATATATATATATATATATATATATATATATATATATATATATATATATATCAAACATAAACTGGTTTTATTTTAGCTATTTGTGAAAGCAATATTTTCTTTGTTTTTTAGTTTATTTTTTATTTATATTTACATATATATTTGTTTGTTTTAATTTAGAATTTAATAATTAAAAAAGCCTGTTTGATAAAATTGGAACTTGTGCATAGAAAAAATAGTATTTTGAAGAAATTCACTCAGAAAAATGCTAGTAAATTTGAAAAATAATTACAAAGATATGGCAAGTAACATAATAAAATAAAATAAAATAGTTACTGAAATAATTTAAGTAAAATGTAAAAAAAAAAAAAAAAAAAAAACTTTATAAAAACTTTTTATATAACTTTATATTTTAGATATTTGTGAATGCAATATTTTTCATTGTTTATTTTATTTTATTTTATTTTTTTAATTTACATTTACATATATATATATATATTTGTTTTCATTTATAATTTAATACTTACAAATGCATATTTGATAAAATTATTTGGATCTTATGCATAGAAATAATAGGATTTATTTTGAAACAAATTCACTCAGATGCTATTAAATTTAAAAAATAATTACAATGATATGGCAAGTAACACAATGAAATAAAATTCAAGTCAATAAAGAAAAATAAAAGTAAAAATAAAGCAAAAATCAAATAAAGTAGTGAAATAAAATATAAAAACTCCTTAAGCTATATAAGCTATACAAATGTATGTGATTTGTTTATTATTTGATTATTTAATATCAATTTATGCATTTATTATTTTATCATTTAATAATTAAAAATGCTTATTTGATACATTATTTGGAAATTATGCATAGAAAAAAATGATTTACTTTGAAACAAATTCACTCATCAAAATGCTAGTAAATTTTAAAATAATTACAAAGATATGGCAAGCAACACAATGAATTAAGCATTACCATTTTGAATTGCTATTTCCTTGTAAAATATGCTGAAAAAGTGTGTGTGTGTGTGTGTGTGTGTAGACATAGATATAGATATATATGACACTGTGGACTTCGTTACAGTCGATAAATAGAACATACAAGGAGATGAGTTTCAATCCTATATGCTTTGCAAATTTTTTTTTTCTTTATGAATGGAAATATTCAATATGAATGAGGACAGCTTTGCATAGCAGACCTGCACAGTCATCAAGTGTACCAGCAAGCGCAGCTGCTTTAATCAGAAATCCTTCAAAAGCATGTATACTTTCATTGTTATAATCATCGACTGCTTTGAATTTGAATCTTTGCTTTGACTCTGTAGGTCGTATTCTCTGTTCTGAAGCGCTTAGCTTTTTAAAATGGTAGGTTTCTTTGCTCTGCTGCTGATAGCCCGGCATTAGCTCTGTGAACGTGATCAAGCGGATAGCTGCACTGAGAGCCTCGCGGCTGGGCCGTGTTAGCAAGGCTTTGATGACATGCTTATCTGTTGACTCTCGGAGGTTATTGTGGGTGATATAAAGGCCAGGGTGTCCCTGGAGAGACGAGGAAGATGAAACTGTGAAGGCTCTCCACCTCTCTAGCTAAAGGTGCTGCGATTTTTCAAAGAGAGCACAGAAAATATCACGGCGAGTAAAAAAGCGTAAAATGGCTGTTCAAGTGTTCGTTTCTCCCTCTTAAAGATCACAGATTAGTGAAATCTAATGTAACGAACCCTTGATTACCATGCAGCTTGGTGATTTGTTACACAGGCGTTAAAAATAAACATTGGTACACCTTCTAGCACTTTGAAATTCAAACATATGAGACCAAAATCAAATTTAAAACTGGAAAGCAAAGTTTTAGGACAAGACGAATGCTGTCGTTAAAACAAAAGGTGGGCATAATTTGAAATGAATTTTTTTTTTTTTTTTTTTTTTTTTTGCCACACTCTGCATGTATTTGCTGTGTAATTCATAATTAGTTGTTTTCACAAAATAAGTGATTCATAATTATAAATATAATTGTTTTTCTACATTTTATTTTATTTTATTTTATTTTACTTTCCAACATTTCTAACACTTGCTTGAAAAACATTCCTATAAATATTTTTTTCTAAATTATAATTTATAAATGTTTAATTTAATTTAATTTAATTTAATTTTACTTTCCAACATTTCTAACACTTGCTTGAAAAACATTCCTTTTTTATTTTATTTTATTTTATTTTATTTTATTTTATTTTATTTTATTTTATTTTATTTTATTTTATTTTATTTTATTTTCCAACATTTGTAACACTTGCTTGAAAACATTCCTATTAATATATATTTTTTTCTAAATAATAATTGATAAATATTTAATTTAATTTAATTTTACTTTCCAACATTTTTAACACTTATATATATATATATATTACTTATACTATATATATATATATATATATATATATATATATATATATATATATATATATATATATATTACTTATACTATATATATATTATTATTATTTTTTTTTTTTTCTAAATGATAATTTATAAATATTTTATTTTATTTTATTTTACTTTCCAACTGTTCTAACACTTGCTTGAAAAACATTCCTATAAAGATGTTTTTCTAAATTATAATTTATAAATGTTTTATTTTATTTTATTTTACTTTACTTTCCAACATTTCTAACACTTGCTTGAAAAACATTCCTATAAATATTTTTTTTCTAAATTATAATTTATAAATGTTTAATTTAATTTAATTTAATTTAATTTAACTTTCCAACATTTCTAACACTTGCTTGAAAAACATTCCTATTTTATTTAATTATATTTTAGGCATTAATACAATGGAGGTCACAAGAACCAGTAAGAGACAACAGTTAATGTAATTCACAGCACTTTTCTTTTGAAGAATCTTCCCTGGGGGCATTTCTCATAAAAGCAAGTTTTAAACTCATTATGAAGAGAATTTGGGGAAAATTATTTACGCTCAAAAATTTGAGTTCTTGTTAATGGAGGTCTGATTATGCTGGGGACAACAGTAATGACTCTGTGATGCCTCTATGGAAATAAGAGTGATTGTGTTTCAAATCCCTTTAATCAAATTCTGTTGTTTCAAACTCTTAATACAATGTTGACATATCAGATGATTCAAAGGCAAGAAAATGTGTCTTACATATTCCAATGTGAAGGATTACCATTAGTATTATACTTCAGCTGTAATATCATATCAGTTAAATATGTTAGGCTTAGTTAAATGCATTTGCGTAGGCTTGAGATCGGCTTCAACAACGCTGTTTCACAGTTGGATATCTGCACGCAATTTCCTCTTTTTGAAAAGCTTAATGATTGTTGTTTTGTTTGTTTTATAATGCATGAGGTTGATTAAAAAGGTTTTGAGTGTAAATAACAGTGATGCCGGCATGCTTCATCTTCTGATAAAAAAGATCTGGCCACTACAGAAGTGTTCAGTAACAGCTCACTTTGATCTGACTAGTCGTAGCACTGGCTATTTATTTTTCTATATACATTTCTAATGGGGTAACATAACCAATGAAGCAAAAATGTCAAGCTCCAAAAAACATTTCTCTCTCTCTTATGAATTTATGCATTTCATCAGGATGTAGTGTACATGCTAAGAAAGAAATTACCAAATTCATTCAATTATGTAAATAGAAAACTACAGACAAAAGTGATATTATGAAATATTATCGCAATTTAAATAACAATTTTCTATTTTAATATACTTTAAACCATTTTTTTCTGTTATGCAAACCTGATTTCCATCAGCCATTACTCCAGTCTGCAGTGTCACAAATCATTCTAATATGCTGATTTATTATTATTTATTATTAACAGTTGTGTTGTTTAATATTTCTATTTTTATATATTTCTATTTAATATTTCAACATTGATAGTAAATCAGCATTTTAGAATGATTTCTGAAGGATCATGTTACACTGAAGACTTGAGTAATGATGCTAGTTAAATTAAAGTATATTAAAATAGAAAACCACTATTTTAAATTGCAATAATATTTCAGAACATTACAGTTTTTTTCTGTATTTTTAATCAAATAAATACAGCCTTAATAAGCAAAAAGACTTTTAAAAAGCATTAAAAGAATAAATTCTGAAGGATCATGTGACACTGAAGACTGGAGTAATGACGCTGAAAATTCAGCTTTGCATCACAGGAATAAATTACATTTGAAAGTATATTAAAATAGAAAACCACTATTTTAAATTTTAATAATATTTCAGAACATTACAGTTTTTTTCTGTATTTTTAATCAAATAAATACAGCACTGATGAACAGAAAAGTCTTTTGAAAAGCATTAAAAAAATGAATTCTGAAGGATCATGTGACACTGAAGACTTGAGTAATGATGCTGAAAATGCGGCTTTTTATTACAGGAATAAATTACATTTTAACGTATATTAAAATAGAAAAACACTATTTTAAATTGCAATAATATTTCACAATATTACAGTTGTTTTTCTGTATTTTTAATCAAATAAATACAGCCTTGATGAGCAGAAAATACTTTTTTTTTTGAAAAGCATTAAAATAATGATTTCTGAAGGATCATGTGACACTGAAGACTTGAGTAATGATGCTGAAAATGCGGCTTTTTATTACAGGAATAAATTACATTTTAAAGTATATTAAAATAGAAAAACACTATTTTAAATTGCAATAATATTTCACAATATTACAGTTGTTTTTATGTATTTTTAATCAAATAAATACAGCCTTGATGAGCAGAAAATACTTTTTTTGAAAAGCATCAAAAGAATGAATTCTGAAGGATCATGTGACACTGAAGACTAGAGTAATGATGCTGAAAATTCAGCTTTGCATCACAAAAATAAATTACATTTTAAAGTATATTAAAATAGAAAACCACTATTTTAAATTGCAATAATATTTCAGAATATTACAGTTTTTCTGTATTTTTAATCAAATAAATACAGCCTTGATGAGCAGAAAAGACTTTTTTTGAAAAGCATTAAAATAATGATTTCTGAAGGATCATGTGACACTGAAGACTAGAGTAATGATGCTGAAAATTCAGCTTTGCATCACAGGAATAAATTACATTTTAAAGAATATTAAAATAGAAAGCCACTATTTTAAATAGTAATAGTAATAATATTTCACAATATTACAGTTGTTTCCCTGTATTTTTAATCAAAAAATGCAGCCTTGATGAAAGACCCCTTTAAAAATATTAAAAATCTTACTGATCACAAATGTTTGAATGGCAGTGTATATATGTTTTTTAATATAATTTTAAAATGGAATTTATTGCTGTAATCAAAGCTAAATATTCAGCATCATTACTCCATTACTCCAATCATTCTAATATGCTGATTTGGTGCGCAAAAACAATTTCTTATTATTATCCGTGTTGAAATGTTTCTTGTGGAAGCTGGGATACATTCTTTACAGATTCTTTTAATAGAAAGTTCAAAAGAACTGCATTTATTTTAAATAGATATTTTTTGTGATATTACATTGTAAATGCTGCTACTTTTGATCAATTTAATCCTTGCCTGTTTATTTTATGCCTAATATCAATGTGTCTGTGAATATTTAAAAAAAAAAAAACATTATTAAATCAGTAATTAATCATAAAGCATGTTATTTTTCATCTAATACTGAATTTGATGCAACCTGTTTAGCATTAAATCTGTTGCAGAAGCTACACTCTTTTCGTTTCACTTTTAGTTCACATTTGTCCAGAGAATTGAACCATTTAAGCAAACCCTGTATTGAATCAGCATGAGCGTGAAACATAAGATAAGAATGCATGCGGGTTTGTGTAAATGACACTGTCATGTTTTTTTCATATTATATTACAGCTCATATTTACAGAGCGTTCGGAACGCAGCACGCTCGGCACTTCGAGGGCGTGTTGGTTATGCTTAATTTATCCTTTGTTATGTTGCCCAAACAAAATGAACTCTCCAGTGGGAGGGTTCTCAGAGACAGGATGCGCCCCTCAGGGGTTGGATTCTAATGAGACCTAAATAAATATATCAGCACATCATTAATTGCACCAGAGACCCCACAGAGATGAAGCCCGCCTCCGCGGCACCATCATCCTCTCTTCTCGCTGTGCTATGATTCATTTAGCTCGAGATTCACCAGTAGGGTAGGCACTGCAGGTTCTGGAAATTGTGTTTTGTATTTGATGATATTTTTTTCCCATAACAAAGGTGGCAATCAAACATTACTTTACTCCCGTGTGTGAGTATGAGACAGGCATCAGTCAGCGAGATGTGTTGATATAATGCATTTCAAGTGGGAATATGTAATATAAGAGGAGACATTCTAGCTAATATTTCTCTCAGGAATGGAGTGAACACGCATGCAGAATGCAACAATGAATAAGTGCAATAATTCACCGTAATATCTGGATATGAACTATCGAGCCGTCAGATTTCATGAACTTTATTGAAGATTGAAAATGAGTTGAATACACAGGGTTAAGATGTGTGCTCTGTGTCGGTACCATTGTTAAGTATTCATTGTGCGTCTTAAGAACTCCACAAAAGTGCAAAGTGTAGGTAGGAACAACATCAGACAAAGCGTGAAGCCCCGAGTCAAACTAATCAGTGATCTCAACGCCTCAACGTTCCCTCTTTCTATTAGCGGGCAAAAGAGGCCAATTAGTATTCCTGGCTTAGCACAGGACAAGGCTGGGAACGCTTGGCACTGGATCTGACCGAGTGTCTAAAGTCTTTCATTTCAGGCCCATCCTCAGGCCGACTGTGGGAAGCTGTACAGAGGATCAATACACAGGCAGCATCAAGCATTTTCAATTTCGGCATTTGTAACTTTCAACTCGCGTATCAAAAGCAAAAGGTTCTTATCCACGAACTCTGATATTTAAGATATCACTGTAGTATCCTTAAACATTTACTGTCTTTAACCCTCATGTTCTGTTTGAGATGTGAGAATCCCTCAAGTGCTTTCACTGAAGAAGCCTTCTGTGAGTTTTACTAATCTTATGAAAATGATATACAAAAATTCAACTTTAAACTTTCGCTTTAAACGTTCTGTGTGAGAAGTGTTGCATTACTTATGTTTGGGGCCTCGGAAATTGCAGATAAAACGAATGAGTGAATTTCATTTGCTATGCTATTTAGTAGGGGTGGGAATCTTCAGGCACTTCACGATCCGATTCCGATTCTGGGAGTCACGATCCGATTCCAAAACGATTCTTAATCTACGTTTTTTTCCCAATTAAGTCCTGCAAATGCATCTTTACAACCTTACATTTACCCAAAATTGCAGTTTCTTTGCTTTTTGTTTATAGTTGGAATCTCTGCATGTCAGTACTGTCATCTTAAAAGTGTTGGTGTGAATCTTCACTGGTTTCATGATTCAGTTCAGTTTTCATTAGAGATGCACCGATTGCAGTTTTCTTGGCTGATTCCGATTTCCGTTTTTTTTTTTTTTTTTTTTGTAAGTTTGCTGATACTGATTTTTGCAGATTCTTTTTTCACAGCCTTCACAGCATATACAAACAAATATATATATACTTAATTTACTTATTTACAAAAAATGTAAATAAAAAATTATTAAAAATTACAATTCCCCCAATCTGGACTAAATTACAGATATTCTCTATAAATGCATTTACACTGCAGCATTTCAAATGCGTAAATAATTTTATAAAATTAATGTTTTAAATATTTTTTAAACATATAAATAAGAAATGTTGTGGAAAATGCAATGATAATTTTAAATAAGAAACCAAACCACCAGTAGGTGGCGGCAAAAGACTGTTTTAATGAATGAGTCATTCTTTATGAATGGGTTTCTGAATCATTAAAAAATGTGGATTTATTAACAAAACAACGCTGTGTTGCTCAGAGACAAGCAGTTCTGCTGTGGCTTTGATTGGAACTATTTTCTGCAACAATATTGTGTCTAAAATGTAAGTTGCTTAATTTAAATTTCTTGTTTATTGAACTATACTATATAAGATCAGTGTCACAATGCAGTCGTGTTGATTTTGGGTAATCATATTGGTCATGCAATGTTGCGTACCAAAATCGCATTATGAATATATTTTTGTAATATTTTCTACTGCAGTATGCATCTATAACTTTATGTAAGTGCTGTTGCGCTCATTTGTTTTGATTTCTGCACGAGTGTCTCTCACATACTTATTTTGACATACTTTATTATCAGTCGCCGTAAGTGTGATGTCAAAACGGATCGTGGAAAAAACTGCTAATTCCAATACCTGGCCGATCGATCGGTGCATCTCTACATCTCTACAATCAGCCATTTGAAGGAATCTGTTGAATGAATGACTCAGTGACTCACTCATGCAGTGGTTTGCCACCACCTACTGGCGATTTTAGGTATATATTTAGTTTATTTTTCCTTTTCCCCCCAAATAATTTCAGATATCAGTATTCAGTGTTTTTACTTTATTTTGTTGTTTTGTTTTGTTGTTGTTGTTGTTGTTGTTGTTGTTGTTTGCATAAAAACTGTAGGTAACTGCAGGTTAAATGCATTCATGTCCTGCATTAAACATCTCTATGAATGCATCTGAATGCCAGTTCAGATTCAGATTCTGTGCCACCTCTGCATTGAAAACATAAATTTTGTTGATACTGATTTCATTTGATTGGTAACAGCCCTATAGTATCTTACTATTAGAAATTATGAATTGAAATTTACTGATTTGATGCAAAATATGATGCATACATAGGTTAGAAAAAAAAATTGGCCTTATAAAGGTAAAAATGCCCATAAAAGGTAAAAATCAATTTAAACTTAAAGTTCATTTCTGAACTTTAAAAATATCAAAAGCTTTGGGAGTCCAGAAAATATTAATATATAATTTTTTTGTCGTTACTGTGCACTAAAGGTCTTAAAATTTGTACCTGACCCAAATCACTTCTTACCCAAACCGAGGTGCATCATTTTTTTTTTTTTTAAGAAAAACCAGACCCAAGACAGAACTGATGAAATCAGTTCGAAATCCCGCATTGCCGTCCGCACTTCACTAGCATATGCTCGCGGGCGCGAACTGGAATCGCAAACTAGGCTGCATTCGAGCCTTCAAGGCATTTTGAGGGCACAACATCGTAAAGTAAGTAACTTTAACAAATGTTACAGTATCCACTGTAGTTGTCCGCTAGTAAAAACATAGTTTTATCGGTCATTATCCATGTTTCGTTATATCTCGTTTAATACAGTTCAGTTAGTGGATCAGGCAGCTTTGGCTGGTGTGACTGCGTGGGGATCCGCGTATAGTACTTGAGGCAAGGGGGGTAGAGTTACATTCAAACTGTTTTAAGGCATGAGAAAATTATTTTCACAAGAAAAAACATTCAAATGTGTCATTTTAATGACCAAAGATCAGTTTTAAGGGATAAAAATTTTGACTACAGGGGGACTTACCTGAGACCCGAATCTGCTAACACCGAACCCACTCGTAGAAGTTTTGGACCCGAACCTGCTCGGGTCTCAAGTTTTCGGATCCAAGCGGACCTGTAAAGACCTCTTCTGCACACTCCTAATTTGGGGTCCCAGAAATCACAGATAAAACATTAACCCTTTAACTGTCACTCCCATTTTTGAACATAGACGTGAAAATGCACTTTCCAAACTTATACGAAAACATTTTGTAATATGATTTTGATCTACATTTTCCATGGTAATGCAATGTCTGATTTTAAAATGGCTTTCAAAGGATGAATTTTGAGATTTTAAGTTTTCAAGTGATATGTAGTTTCTTATGATTTCTAAAGCGTGATAGGGAAAAAGGCAACAAAAAAAGTATTTTGTGACAAAAGTCAGAACTGCTGTTATGATGTAGATTTTGAGGTGTCATAAATTAATCTATTTCTTTTCCTACATAATTTGTAACACAAAACAGTGGTAAAATATCTATTTAGGAGTCTTAGACATTTCCAACGATTTATAGTTTGTCATGATTAGATTAGGATTTATTTGTAATATGGTGAAGTAAACGTAGGCGTCCCACAAAGGGGACGGGTGACAGTTAAGAGGTTAAGTAACAATACGGTTAATTATCATTACTATTCAGTAGAGGTGTGCAGCAAAGCAAACATCTGTATCTGTACAGTAAATAAAAAGGGAGGGAAATACTCAGGCATCAAACACCGTTGTTTACTTTGATTTATTTTATGCTGCAGTTTTTACAGTGTGTATTTGCTATCCTGAATAATGACAATGTTTCTAAAAACACTAGGGACCACAAACAAAATCACTCTCAACAAATTGTTTTTCAGTTTACTCTGCATTTTTGCCCATGTTTTATGTAAATTCTAACTACATCTCTTCTCATTTCACATATCCCTGTTAGCATATGGTGCAATTTTGGAATATCACACTCCTCTGGATGCGATTTAAGGAGGAAAGTTAATTTGTCGAGTTAATTAAAATGGTCCTTTTAAGGAAATTCAATACACGTCGAAAACGAGGGAAAAAATGAATAGGAAAAAAGTGGTGTGAGACCACCTGCAGGTTATTGGTCATTAACTCGGGTTCTCCGAAGACTGCTGGGCTGCATCGATATTGGCTAATATCGCTCACGGCTTTAACAGGACCTTATGCGAGGGGCCGGCTAGCTGTGGCGCTAATGTATCGGCTAAATTATTCTCACAGCCCACAGAAAGAAATGAGGGGAGAGCTACAAAGTGAACGCAAGTGAAACCGAGCGTGTTTGAAGCTGTTGCTGAAGGGAGGCAACACAGCAGACATTATGGTGAAAGAAAACCACCAGTTTTTTTCTCTTTCAAAGCATCCACCCACATGCCGTGTTTCTCATCTAGGCTGTTTACTCTCTACCCTGGTTAGTATTGTGCAGTTTAGACCCCCTAATGGTCACATTTTCCTTTCTGTGTAATGTTTATAGAAAAAAAAACAAATGTGCCATTTTATTAATGTCAGTGGCTGTTAAAGGCCCAGAGTTGCAGGTGTACTGAAATCATGTTAGCATCACCTCGGTTATGGCCGCTAATAAAGCCTCAAGCATATGTGTGAGGGGTAATTCCATAAATGTGTTTCTGCTGGTGACTGAACCAGGCCAAAACATTGTCATAAAATGATTTAATAACTTAATTTTATAATAAAGCTAACCATTTCCATTTTAATTACCTCATATAATTGCCTCTGAGATGAAATATAGCGTAAAACCAGTCAGTCTAAATCAAATGTCTCATTCATTTACAACATAGTGAGCTGACTCTGAGCATTTTATATTTATGTTTAGAAATGTTTGTTTCCTAAGAAACTTTTACAACATAAAGGAGAAGGTCAGAACAAGCACCTGATCTCAACAAATCCATTGTACGATATGGTGATCTTGTATGAATTTGTATGAAAACATATGATTAGATGCTACTACTTAGTGCAGGTACATTTATACAAGTTTTGCACAAATCCGTAATGGAAACATCGTTTGGAAATTGGAAATGGAAATTGTCGTTATCAACAAAATTCCAGAAAATATCGAGATGTCATTACTGCACACACCTAGTTTGGGGAAATCACAGATGAGACATGAATAAAGGCAATTCACTTTTTATTTACTATTTAGTAGGTGTGCAGCAAAGTCAACAGCAAAATTATTTGTATCTCTACAGTAAATAATAAGGGGGTAAAAGTACTTAGGCATCACATACTGTTGTCTACTTTATTTTATGCTACTGTTTTTACAGTGTGTATTCGCTATCCTGAATAATGATGATGTTTCTAAAAACACTAGGGACCACAAAGTCATTTTCAACAAAACAGAGTGTTTTTCAGTTTATTCTGTGCATTTCTGTCCATATTTTATGTAAATCCTCACTAATTAAATACCTTACTTTTCATTTCACGTATCCCTGTTAGCATATGTTGTGATTTTTTTAGAAAATCACACTTCTGGATGCAATTTAAAGAGGAAAGTTAATTTGTCAAGTTAATTAAAATGGTCCTTTTATGGAAATTCAATACATGTCAAAAACTGAAAAAATGAATAGGAAAAACGTGGTTTGAGACCACCTGCAGGTTATTGGTCATTAACTTGGGTTCTTTAAAAGTAATTCTTTCTTTCTTTCTTTCTTTTTTATTTAAAATAAAAGCAATTTCCAATCTGATATGTGATGTGAACAGGGTGAAGAACGAGTTTGACAAAAGGCGAATTTGACCTTGGGTCGATTACCCGGGTTTCCAACCAAAGTTGCGAATTTACTTCTGGAAACTGGAATATTGCTTAAAACATTTGCCAATAAGCACTGTTTTCATCCACTGAGTCAAAAAGAGAACAAAATCTTTACTTCTTGATAAACTGGCACTAAATATCACTAAATAGAGCAGCCACTTTAATTTTCACATATAATAAATTACTTACGATTTAGAGAGAGCAGACGAAACAATACATGCGGTCATGGCTTTCGGAGGCGGATGCCAGCTGTTTGGGAACGCAGTCTTGTAATACAGTTCGAGGCAATTATACAAAAACACTTTGACGGCAGACTTTGCTCAGTCATCCTAGAATGACCATAACAACATTTCAGATGCTGTGCATTGAGTTAAGTCTGCTAGTTAGTCAAGTTATCCTGTCCCATAACGCAGTCACATTACTTTTTTTGGTGCGTGTGGAGGAATTAATTCGCAAAATGCCTTTCCATCTCGCATTATTCACATTAGCCCTTTTTTGCACAATTCAAAAACCACCTCAAGCGTTTTTTGCAAATTAAGGGAAATTTTTTGCAATTTTTTTTTTTCAAATTGGGGTGTTTCCATCACTCGTTTCTGATGCAATAACAACAGGGTGATGGAAACATAGCTATTATTAAGTGCTTTACCACTTATTTGCACTTCGTAAAAATAGACACTAGGTCGTTTTTTTTTTTTCAGCATAAAGAAATAGAATGCTGGAGGAAATTCTAGGCCTAATTCTAGTTGGCACATAATGATTTTTTACTATTTAAAAACAATATTTTATAATATGAACACATGCAATTTTATTTGAGCCTATATACGGAAAACGGCAAATGTTTCTTGTCTGATGACATTCGGTTAGGAATTATATCATGTATCATGTAAATCGAACCATATTTTTAATTCAGAATGGTCGTATTTGAGGAAAAAGTTGAGTAAGTTGAGTTATCGTGGGTCGTTTAACATTTCTATTGTAAATCAGTTATCAAATATGAAAGGTTCGCTACTTGCATCTTAACTCACTGATGCTTTATGCTGGAATTCACACTCTGCTTCTGTGAACAGTAAACCAAACCTACTATGATTTGATTGGCCATCTCAAACATTTTGATTAATTCATCAGTCCATTTCGATTAAATATTTCAAATCCATGTATTTAAGTCAATTTGAGTGTGAACTGTCTGTGGAGGATATAACACTGTCTAAAAATGTGTGATACTTCCCATCAGGAGTCTGCCAGGGATGCCCTAAAATGCTTCAGTTCACTAGATATATGTATCTCTTCAGACTCTATAAAGTCTAGAATGGAGAATTTTTAAGAAAGTTAGAGAATCTTGGTACTAGTCTGAGTATAACTAGTGCTTGCTCTACTCACTCAGGTGCTCCTGTTGTTTCTACCACTGAGAAGTAAACATTGAGAAGTTTGAAGACAAGGGGGGCAAGATGTCCAGTTGAGATTGATCGTCGAGGCCAGACGGGGGTGGACTTGTTTGATGAAGTATTGAATGTAATACGTGACTAGGGGCGGCCTCAGGATTTTGATTCCACGGCAGGAGTCAGAGTTGAGACCAACCTCAGAAACATCAAGTTGTTTGTTTTCACAGAAGTACAAAGACTTTACATGGTTGAGAGTTTATATTGATGTTCGACATACAGTATGTATGGCTGGGCTATTGGAAATTCTAAAAGGTGGGAAGATTGAATTGTGAAAATGTATCCAAAAGATGTAATGAAATGCTAAAGCTACATGCTGATACCTTCTACAAGCCCCCCAGAGCAATCCTTAGACTGTAAAATGCAACGTAAATAGATCTTCCCCCAATTCCACCTCATAAAAAATACATTTGCAACCATCCTGGCTTTCTTACATCAATTTCAGTATAAATGAATAAATATGTGGGGTAGAAAAAGTCTTTATTTGTTTCAGACACACACACAGTGTGTAGGCAGTGTAATGGTTTTTTTGCAGAGATTGGTGTGAATGTGTGCTGCTCTGTTCTGCCTGGTGAACATCATCTTGCTCTTCATCTTTCTTGTCAGCCTCGTCTTCCTCCCAAGGCGTGTCCGAGAGGCCTTCCAGTAGCCTTTGCACAGCAATATTATCCTGAATGACAGTCGCAATTTACAGTTACTTGGACATGGCAAACTGCAGTCCATCAGATGATTTATTAAGGTTCCTCAAACAAAACCTCTACCTTCCTCCACTCCACTCCCCCACAGTGTGCCTGTGGCTGTCATTTTAGCTCATCCGTGGGTTATTTTATGGCCCTGTTGTACATCTTTTTTTAAGGTAAATAGTGTCAAGAAGGACTCAGGGTCTTGATTGGTTTGAATTTATAATTTGCATTTTATGAAAGCTTGTTTTTGTTTTTTAAAAATGTAATTGCGACTGCTTATCTTACAAGTCTGACTTTTCCCCCCTCAAACTTTTATTTTATTTTATTTTATTTTATTTTATTTTATTTTATTTTATTTTATTTTATTTTATTTTATTTTATTTTATTTTATTTTATTTTATTTTTATTTTAATTTTAATCCCATGGTGGAAACGCGACATATTTGGGCTATAATATAGTGTGTATCATACTTTTTTCTTATTGCAAACAGTTATATTTTTGTCCTTTTATGTTATACTTATTTAGTGTAGTTTTTTGTTAACTATAATGACACTGTAGACTAACAGCGAAACTGACTGTAGATATGGGTAAAGGGGGACCTATTTTCTCAACTTTGTCAGGCTGTTAACAGCACCACAGTTGCAAACAATTTGTTTATAATTCACCCAGATATTGTTTTCTGCGAAGTAATATCTATAATTAAGTGCAGACCCCCACATGCATTTCATGGACAGACAGTCTTTCTGTGTATTTGTATTTTAGTTCTGGGAATGTCTTTTTAAGGAAAGTAACAGCCTACTTTTTAAATTCTAACTTTCAATATTTAATTCAGTTATATTTCTGTAGCTTAACTAATATTTAGGGATACATATGATGGCTTTATTGTATTGAAAGTATTTTTAAACTATACTGGATACAAACATGTTCTACATTTTATAGATACACTTTTCACAAAATTGCTTTTTTTGAAAATGTAATTGATTAAGATCATTTAAAGATTATTTAAAAATCCCTAAACAAGATACATTCACTTGCATTTACTTTACTTATATTAACATGTTGGTAACATTTTAGATTAGGGAAAACATATTCACTATTGACTAAGAGTTTTCCCTCAAAAAATGTTGCTGCTTATTAACAGTTAGTAAGTTAGTTGTTAAGTTTAGGTATTGGGTTGGGTTAAGGGATCTAGAATATGGTAATGCAGAATAAGGCATTAATATGTCCCTAAGAAGTTGTAATAAACACCCAATATGCTAGTAATATGCATGCAAATAACCAGCTAGTTAATAGTGAGGACTGGTAAAATTAAGCGTTACTAACATTTTTTTTTCTTCTCACTTTTATGCTTAAAACAAGGGGGAAAAAAAGAAACAAAACAAAACAAAACAAAACAAAAAAAACCTTTTCAGGGCTCTACGCTTACTTTTCTTTTTAACTTAGAATTTAGGAGCACCTTCTAATCAATAATCAAAAAATCTGACCAAAAATTAGCCTTCCTATTATGAGATGACATTTGACTCCTTAAAGTGAATTAAAGGGGAATTTTGATTTTACCTTTGTAATGCCATTTTTCTAACTCTATTAAAAGTATGTCATCTTTTTTTGTCATTTTTTTATGTCATCTTTTATGTACATTTTTTTTTAAATATATTTTATAAGCTTTTTAAAATTTCTAATTAAAACAACAGAATAAGAACAAGTAGAATAAGAATAAGTTACCAATCAAATGAAATCAGTATTAACAAAATTAATTTGTACTACTGAGGTAGGTCAGAAGAACACAAAAGTGGCTTATAGGTGTATTTTCATGAGTTTAATGAAGCTCAGAGGTGGCATGCATGCAATCAAATTCATAAATTCATGTTAAGATTGTTTTAAATATAACATTTTGAATATAGAAATAATAAATGATTTAAATAACTGAAAAGATACTTTAAAAATTAAACTAAAATTTCCAGTAGGAAGTCACTGATTTAATTGCTAAATCATTCATTCGATTCATCTGAATGGCTGTTTCATCCAGGAATAAAGCAAGTGACTGTCTTTATTAATGGGAAATTTAATCATCGACTCACTAGATTAGTTTAAAATGCACATTCATTCATAAACAAAACACTGCTGTATTTGAATGGAGGTGCGCAGTAGCTCAGTTGTGACTTGTTTCAAACTATTTATGACGATGAAATAGAGCAAAATCAGGCAATAGTGTTATAGTCAGACAATGTAAGTCACTTAATATTAACTTCTTGTTTATTTAACTTAATTATTAAACCAATATCTCATTTACAAACTTCCTTAAAAATCATTAAAAGCTGTCACTCATCTTTGTTCATCACGATCTCACAAAGTTCCATTATAATCAACAAAGCTCTCTACACTGCACAATCAATCTCTTATTTACACTCTCTCTACACTTTGTTTATGAAAGGATTCATGAGATATGTCTGTGATGCATTACTCAACGTTGCAAAAACACGTAGAAACCTTTGAAGCTCCCCTCAGCGGAAACACAAATATGCTGATCAGGTAGGTCGCGGTAGTTTTCAGTCGCAAATGCGAAATGGTCGCACTGTAGAGCCCTGGTTTTAAAATCTTATCTAATGTTGCATCTCAAGTACAGTAAATATATCTTTCTTCAAGGCTTCAAATACTTTAACTGAAAAACTAGACAAGAATACTCATTAAAAATAGGATTATTTTGCAATGCACACTCCTAAACCTGCAGATACATAGCATTGTTGGGGTGCACTGAGCTGATTTCTTCTGTGCAAGTGGAGAATATGTTGGATTGAGAAACATATCTCCACTGTTAAACTATTAAACCAGTGAGAATGATCTTGATTTCCAACATATACAACTTGAACACAATCAGAATAGATCTTTCAGGGGACAAGTTCATTTTTCCACTGGATTAAAAAGCTCACTACATGTACTTCATCAGTTAGTGTCCCTCTGCACTCTTAAAAATAAAGCTTCCAAAAGGGGATTTTCAAAGTGATGCCATATAAAGAACCATTTTTGGTTCCCTACAGAACCTTTTAGCAAACTCTTCTTAACTTACTCCCATGTCATCCAAGATGTTCCTGTCTTTCTTTCTTCAGCTGCAAAGAAATTAAATTTTTTTGAGGAAAACATTCCAGGAATTTTCACCATATAGTGGCCATCAATACGGATCAACAGGCTGAAGGTCCGAATTGAAGTTTTATTGCAGTTTCAAAGGACTCTAGGGGGGCAGCTGTGGCCTAATGGTTAGGCTTAAAATCGAAAGGTTGCAGGTTCGAGTTCCTGGTCCGGCAGGGATTGAAGGTGGAGGGAGTGAATAACCAGCACTCTCTCCACCCTCAATACCATGACTGAGGTGAGTCCCTTGAGCAAGGCACCGTTCCCCCAATTGCTCCCCGGGTGCCGCAGCGATAGCAATATGGCTGCCCACTGCTCCGGGTGTGTGTTCACGGTGTGTGTGTGTGTGCTTGTTTGTTCACTACTCACTACTGTGTGTGTGCACTTGGATGGGTTAAATGCAGAGCACAAATTCCGAGTATGGGTCACCATACTTGGCCACACGTCACGTCACGTCCTTTCCTTTCCTTTCCTTTCCTTTCCTTTCCTTTCCTTTCCTTTCCTTTCCTTTCCTTTCCTTTCCTTTCCTCTACATGATCCCAGCTGAGGAATAAGAGTCTTATATAGTGAAATGATGGGTTGTTTAAAAAAAAATGATAATAATAATAATAATAATACTTGCAACATGATTATGTAATGCATGAAGTCGCACATGTGCATCTCAGAGCTAGTGCAAGATGAGCATTTATGGTATTTATTTAATTAATTTATTATTAAATTAATAAGTCCGCTATATGGAGAAAATTACTGGAATGTTTTCCTCAAGAAACATAATTTCTTTGTGACTGAAGAAAGAAAGCCTATCAGGATTATCAGGTATCAGTAAAATATCAAGATTTTTTTATTCTGTAAATGAACTAATCCTTTAAAATCACTTTTAAAAATCACTTTAATCTAAAGACATTTAAAGACATACACTATATTGCCAAAAGCATTCGCTCACCTACCTTGACTCGCATATGAACTTAAGTGACATCCCATTCCTAATCCATAACGTTCAATATGAAGTCAGTCCACCCTTTGCAGCTATAACAGCTTCAACTCTTCTGGGAAGGCTGTCTACAAGGTTTAGGAGTGTGTTTATGGGAATTTTTGACCATTCTTCCAGAAGTGCATTTGTGAGGTCACACACCGATGTTGGACGAGAAGGCCTGGCTCTCAGTCTCCGCTCTAATTCATCCCAAAGGTGTTCTGTTGGGTTGAGGTCAGGACTCTGTGCAGGCCAGTCAAGTTCATCCACACCAGACTCTGTCATCCATATCTTTATGCACCTTGCTTTGTGCACTGGTGCACAGTCATGTTGGAAGAGGAAGGGGCCAGCTCCAAACTGTTCCCACAAAGTTGGGAGCATGGAATTGTCCTAAATGTCTTGGTATGCTGAAGCATTCAGAGTTCCTTTCATTGGAACCAAGGGGCCAAGCCCAGCTCCTGAAAAACAACCCCACACCATAATCCCACCTCCACCAAACTTTACACTTGGCACAATGCAGTCAGACAAGTACCATTCTCCTGACAACCGCCAAACCCAGACTCGTCCATCAGATTGCCAGATGTAGAGGCGCGATTCGTCACTCCAGAGAACGCGTCTCCACTGCTCTAGAGTCCAGTGGCGGCGTGCTTTACGCCACTGCATCCGACGCTTTGCATTGCACTTGGTGATGTATGGCTTGGATGCAGCTGCTCGGCCATGGAAATCCATTCCATGAATCTCTCTGCGCACTGTTCTTGAGCTAATCTGAAGGCCACATGAAGTTTGGAGGTCTGTAGCGATTGACTCTGCAGAAAGTTGGCGACCTCTTCGCACTATGCGCCTCAGCATCCGCTGACACCGCTCCGTCAGTTTATGTGGCCTACCACTTCGTGGCTGAGTTGCTGTCTGTCCCAAACACTTCCACATTCTTATAATACAGCTGACAGTTGACTGTGGAATATTTAGGAGCGAGGAAATTTCACAACTGGACTTGTTGCACAGGTGGCATCCTATCACAGTTCCACGCTGAAATTCACTGAGCTCCTGAGGGCGACCCATTCTTTCACAAATGTTTGTAAAAACAGTCTGCATGCCTAGGTGCTTGATTTTATACACCTGTGGCCATGGAAGTGATTGGAACACCTGATTCCGATTATTTGGATGGGTGAGTGAATACTTTTGGCAATATGGTGTATTTCTACTGTAAAGATTTTGTCGATGTTAAAGGTTATTCATTAAACCAAAATTAGTTCAAAAAATACTTGAAAAATAGATACTAGTTTGCACTGATAAACTTATTATCATCAACAAACATTATTTTATATTTTATAAAGTCCATCAGGTCCTGTACAGTATGATAAACCCCCAAAATACCAGGCCTGCACATCTGCAGAAAATCAATGGCTAGATTACCAGGAAAATGTCACATTGCACTGAGCTTTTCTGAACTTTGTGTGCTCTAATTCTTTTGCACTTTTTAGCCCTTTTTTATTAAGTGACCTGCCCCCTATACAGGGACATTTTGGAATCTCTCAGTTTTCCCTCAGAATTTAATTTCTTCATGAAGTATGCGATTATGTGCCCGCAGCTGAACATCCGCGTCCACTCAATTTGTGTCAAAGCTTTGATTTTGCGTTCGGAGGGCATATTCTCTGCCCACTTGTGCATATGCAACCTTATTTCCAACAATTAGTTCCTAGTGGCTGTTTTCATGAGGACAAAATATAGTAATAATGAAAGAGGGGGGAAAACTGGTAAGATAGCATTACTTATAATTCTCTTTCCAGCCTCTCTCTTATTAAATTGTGAATCAGAGCTGCAGGATGTGCTGAAAACAGGTTACAAGCATTCAGTAATCTCTCGAGTTTCTTTTCTTCTACTTTTTTTTGGCCCTTAACTAGCGTCAGATCACAGTCGACTGTTAACGTCAAAACTTTCAGAGCCTCGTCTCTCTAAAGTCCAAATGCTAAAGGAGCCGCATCAGTGCTGGCATTTAAATAGGCTGAACCTAAATATTTAACCGAGCTGGAGCTTTGTTAGATCGCCTCTGACAAGACCCCTCATTAAATAACAAACTGAGAATTTGACAACACCAAAGTAGGTCTTGTCTGATTCCGAATCTAAATTCTGCTGCTGGTTTCATTTAGTGGGTTACAGAGCTAGTGGTTCCATGAGACATTGTCCCTTGAAAAGGAAACCTATTAGCAGTTGTGTTTGCTGATTCTGAAGCACAGTGTTGATAAAAGACTATTGTTAAATGTGACTTTGCTCTAAGGAAATTCCCCAGTGGGAACTGCAACGTTCACGCGTTCCAATTACAGTTTTCTTGCCACTAAAAGAAGCGCTAAAAATGATTGTACGGAAGTATTTAGTCAACTTAAGTGGTTCTTTTCAAACTTTACTCTGTCAGATCACTTATTTCTGGATTGTTTTAGGCTATCCATACACATTTGCCATTAGCAAACTTTTCCTCTTGCAAAACGTCACTTAAGATGCAAGCTTGTACCTCAGCCCTTAAAATCTGGCACCTACATTGTCACAGAAAACTTTCAAAGACGCTTTTGCAGGCTGACTGCAGTCAAGAGAAACTGATGGCAAAGTCATGTTCCAACATCAGCCATCAAATATAGACGAAAAGTGAGAGACAAGTGGAGGAGCTGTTTTTGTGTTCCAGCAATTCTCACACAAGGCTTCTGATACACTCTGTCAGAAGTGTTGAGAGTTTCAGGGCTCTGCGTGCAAAAATTTCCAAGTGCTGCTGGTTAATTGGCAGTTCGGATAAGGTCTACCCCACATAGCGAGGACAGCTCAACAGCTGGAGCTTGCAGGGGATAGAGAGGGATTTGGGCTTTTGTTTTATCTCTTTTCACCAGCCTTAGTCCTGTGGGTCATTTTGAACTCTGTGATTGAGGGCGACTGATAGGCCATAATCAGTCAGCGGAGAGTAAAAACTACTTTCGAAAATGGATTTTCAATTAGCCATCAGATGGACTTGTTTTTTTTTTTTTTTTTTGTAGAAAAGATATGCATGGTACTTTCCACAAGTAGGATTCAAAACTGTTCAGAAGGATTAAAAAATGAGTTCAGAAGGATTAAAAAAGCACGCGTGTGTTTAACCTTAACGATTTTCAACTTTCTTACTAAATTTTGGGTCCAAATACATTTTAAAACCCTGACTCTATTATTATTTATTTATTTTTAAATCACATTAAATAATACATTTTTAAATAATAAATTAAATTGCGGATTTACCAATCAGATTGCCAATATTAATCTAATCTACATTAGTAGTTTACATTAATTACCCACAATAATCTACATTTTCTGCAGAAAAAAAAAAATGTGTGTATATATATATATATATATATATATATATATATATATATATATATATATATATATATATATATATATATATATATATATATATAATTTGTGTTAGAATGTGTGTCTTTTATCTTTTATCTTTTTTTATATCTTTTAAAGATAATCTTTCATTTAATTTTTTGGTTTAAAAAATAAATAATTTTTCCAAATTTTATGTAACTAATTTTTATTATAAACGTTATAACATTTTAGAATGTGTTTCTATATATCTTCTAGGTATATTTATATCTTTTATATATGTTTTATTTATTTATTTATTTTTTGTAAAAAATAATAAATAATTAATCCGAATTTTATGTAA
The DNA here is from genome assembly GCA_036247105.1 of Cirrhinus mrigala. NCBI lineage: Eukaryota > Metazoa > Chordata > Actinopteri > Cypriniformes > Cyprinidae > Cirrhinus > Cirrhinus mrigala. Next base: position 13,197,424 of record CM070007.1, on the reverse strand, counting down.
CTTTTTTTTAATGATGTTTTATGAACAAGGTTCGGGAGGAGCGCATGAGATATCTAGCCTAATTATCACAAGAGGAGCTCACTCAAGTCAATCAACACTATAGGTTTAAATACAGCTGACTTACCTCTATCCATTTGATGGTTTATCAGCATCCCTCCACCGCCTCATCTCCTCACTCTGAGTTCTCACTACACCTATAGGGGGGTACTCTGGGTTCGGGCCATTCCCGAGCTCGGAGCCCTTCCCCGGACAGCACGCCAAATATGCATTTCTATACTCCGGCTAATTATATTTAAGCGTGAACTCATGAATTATTAGATACTACAAAATAACAAAACAAACAACAAAAAAACTAATACACACAAACACATACACACACACAAACACATTCTAAAATATATATATATATTTATATATGGCTAAAAGCCATCTTGGTCAAAAAAGAGATAATGATACTGAGTGAATGCTCCTGACACACATTATACGTCCATCAAATACTTTTGCTTCAAACTTGCTAAATTCCAGCCTCATATATATACTTACACATTGTATGTGATGTTAACTTATGTAATGTCAACTTATGGGATGTTAGTCCTTTTTTTGGGGTGGTACCGAAAACGTTGCTAAAAAGTAAGAGAAGAGAAAGCAATTTGTGGAAAGTGCCACACACCTGTAAGTGCACACCAGTTAAATTTGATTTATTTATTCAGTAAGAATTTTTATTGGTTGCTTATTGCATTTGTGATTTGATCACCTGGGAATCTTTGTTTCATCTTTGATGTTTTGCTGTCTCAAACTTTGTCTCCTGTGTAGCTTGGCTTCAAAGGCCATTCAGATCAAACTGTTTGTGGGTGGGTTGGTATTTTTAGCAACATGTCATACCCAATTCCTTAGCCCTCATCTTCTCCAGAGGAAGACACTTAGAAAGTCAAAATCATTACTTACTTTAACAGATGATATGTGGATAAATAAATACAGGTAGTAAAGCAGATCTGTTCACTACTGGTCTTGTTAACGGTTAAAAGCTCTCCTCTGTCAGACCAGTGCATCAGTACTGCTGCTGCTGTTAGAAATAGCTCATTGAATAATTCATCTTTAAACTAAAATATGTGGCAATCATTTCTCCAGATCATTTGGTTGTGTCAGATATTGCATGTCTGTGTGTATTAAGTACTCTTATATGTATGGACACCTGAGGGTGTATAAAGCAGCCCTAAACCTAGGTTTCAGAACAGACTCTTTTATCCCTCTCAGCTATTACATGGATCATTTACCCCAAAACACGATACCATGTGCCATGCTTCATTTTACTGACACTTGCCCTTGGAGTGAACCTACAAAAAATGTAAAACTGATCAACTCACTGCACAGGAAGCCTCAGCGGTGCCAGTTGAGCGCTGGTTGAACCTAACCTAATTTTTTTCTGATTAACCGTTGTAATGTATGTCTCAACCTAACAGATTAGTAAATCTAGTGCCTAGGCAAATTTAAAGCTACAGTAGCACATTTTTGTGAGGTGTGTGTTGATGTCAGGATAACATAACTAACTCCCTCTCTTTCTCTATATATACACATACATACTGTGTGTGTGTGTAATCGTGTTTTTATTTTGGCTCCAAGTTTCAAGAACAGACAGTCTCTCCTCTTGAATTATACAGACTTTGACCTCAGAGCTCATATTTCAGAATTTTTAAAATGTATCCTCCTAAGGCTAGTGTTCTTTGTGTATCTCTATATGCGAGTGTGTTTGCATGACTGACAGATTGAAGGAAGGACAACACTCTATTCATTCAGGACCATAGCTTGGGACACTTGCAATGGGAGCAGCAGCAAAGAGCAGTAAGAGACAGAGAGAGAACATAGTGTTATGAGCAGGACTCAAACAATGACTGGGAAAACAATGACAAGGGACTGGCAGAGCATGCTACAGATTGTGTTGTGCCAAACACACCCATTAAAGTTTTTAATTGGTAGGGTTGAAATGTTTCTGCAGCAATTTGTGCTGTTTTACTGTCATGGATAGAAAATTAAAGGAACAAAAATTCCCAGATAATTTACTCACCCAGTTGTCATCCGAGATATTCATGTCTGTCTTTCTTCAGTAGTAAAGAAATTGTTTTTTGAGGAAAACATTTCAGGATTTCTCTCCATATAGACTTCAATGGTGCCCGCGAGGTTGAACTTCCAATTACAGTTTACACACTTTTTAACCTTGTCTTGTCTAGCTCTGTGTGTACTCTGTATTCTGGATCAATACAGTTAGGGTATGTCGAAAAACGCCTATCTCATTTTTTTCTCCAACTTCAAAATCGTCCTACATCGCTGTTTTACTTTTTTTTGTAAAGGGTGTTTGATCTTCTTTGCAAGTTCACTTTGTAAACACTGGGTCAGTATTTCTGCAGAGAAGTAGGATGATTTTGAAGTTGGAGGAGAAAATGAGATGGGAGTTTTTCGACATACCCTAACTGTATTGACCCGGAATACACAGAGTTCAAGCAGAGCTAGACAAGAAGAGCATTTGAGGGTAATGATTATATAAATTGTAATTTTTATTTTTATTTATTTATTTATTTTTTTTTTAGAAAATATCCAATCCCTTTGCTAGATAAGACCCTTTTTCCTTGGCTGGGATCATTTAGAGCCCTTTGAAGCTGCATTTAAACTGTATTTTGGAAGTTCAAACTCACGCACACCATAGAAGTCCACTATATGGAGAAATCCTAAAATGTTTTCCTCAAAAAACATAATTTCTTTATGACTGAAGAACAAAAGATATAAACATCTTGGATGACAAGGGGGTGAGTAAATTATCTGTAAATTTTTGTTCTGGAAGTGAACTTCTCGTTTAAGTAAAACCTACTACTGTATATCATTTTTTTTTTCCTTTTTCTTTTTCTTTTCTTTTTCATTTTTCCAGCTCTATTTATACTGTTTTATCATTGCTTTTTTTTTAAGGTTTAGTAACTTTAGTAATGTTACTGTCATTGTGTATTGTGTACCAAGTCTTGATGTCTTTGTGTTTGGGTGAGTGTTGCATTACTAATTGTGTCTCCATGAAATATATTGTATTATTTACTTAGGTGTTTCTGAAAATCATAGTTTAATTCAATGCTATACTGAGTAAAATCAAAGTATTGCCAAGTTGCTTATTTTCTTTGTTAAATTTACTTAACTTGGGTAAGAAAATGTTACTTAATTTTATTATGTGAAATGAAATATAATTATAATATTTACTTAATTTATTTATGTTCAATATATGAAAATAATGAGTAAATTGTGCAGAGCAGTAGTAAAATTTACGTAAAATGTGTTAGTACAAATTGTTCCAAAGATTTTAACAAGTAAATCCTACAATTTTATTTATTTATTTATTTTCAGTGCAGTTGTACTGCTTAATATCTTATATATATATATATAAAAAAAAAAAAAAAAAAAAAAAAAACAGTAAAGATGCACTGAACAAATCAAAAGTGACAGTAAAGACATTTAAAATGTTACAAAAGATGTCTATTTCAAATAAATGATCTTGTTTTGAATTTCTTATTCACCAAAGATGAGTAGAAATAGTTTTCAACATTGATAGTAATAAATGTTTCTTGAGCACCAAATCAGCATATTAAAATGATTTCTGAAGGATCATGTTTGATTCCAGACTTTTGACTGGCAATATGTTTCACACAAATGTTTCTATTTAATGCATTTAGCCATTAGCTAATGTTCATCCGTAGCCCCTTGGTACAGTAGTAGATCACCAATGACAAACCTTTACATTGTTATCTTTTATGGAGAATTTTACATATTTTTTTCTCTTTTATATTATATTTTGCATAAAAATAGCATTTTTGGTAATTGCAGCTTCAATTTTGCATGCAGAGTTGTATCTTATAATGGACAAAGACTGGTGGCTTAAAAAGCACAGTCAGTGTTGACAAATGATGGCCAAACTCTTAGCAAAAATGTGTATAGTGCATTCTGGCTTAAATGACAGTTTATGTCCCAATCTGTCATGGCTTTTACCCAAAACTTACTGGGGTCAGTTCATACAATCTGACAAGCAACTGAAAAAACTGCACAGTCTGTACGCTGCTTCGGTCTCGGCATCAGATGGCGCAGCCACATAATATTCACAGACCGTTTACTGACCATCTGATGCATATTGCATGCAAAACTAGAAAGAACATGTGAAAATAGAAAACTCCCAATTGAAATACAACTTTTGGGGGTTGTAGTCCACAGCGTTTTATCAGCTTTCTGAGACACAACGCAAAAGATTGATTTGCATCACAAAGGATTAAAAAAAGAACTAGTATAACTTTGATTTTGCCAGGTTTGTGGCTTCAGATCATTAAAAGATATTCAGTCATGTTTGAGGCATATAGCACATAAACTAGTCTGAGAGAGAAGGGGAAATTGGTCAGGATATTATGTGAATCGTTTTTTTAAAAAATGACGTTGTCAGTACAATAATATTTGCTTTTCAGCTTGCTAAGCAGCACTTGACAGTGTATGCCCTTTTCAAATCACCTGGGACTCATTTTTGCTTTTTAAAATCCTTTCAGCACCTTTTTCTCTTCAACTGCCCACAACCATAATTGTAAAAACACAATAAACGCAAAAAAAAAAATAAAAATAAATAAATAAAAAATAGAGATTTGAAGTCAGAATGAAAACAGTTTCACATAGTGCCTACTACCCATGCAGAGCAATCTAGCAATGCTGTGACAAATTATGCTAATTATCATGGCGCTTCAACCCAATGCATCAAGACACTTGATTAGCAGTAAGTGAACTTTATGTTCCCTTTCCGCTCGCAATAATGCGCCAATCGAGCCGGGCGCAGCAGTGAGTCCACTGCATGTCCCTGCGATCATTAGTGGCTAGCAGCTCATGCTAATTGAGTTTATTCAAACCGTCTACCTTATCAAATATGTATTCACTGAAAGTAAGAACACAAGGTGCCTTGACGCAATGATAGCGAAGGCTATCGTTAATAGGTTTATGTATGCATGTATATTTGCCATTAATATTAGATCGGGGTAGTTCATTTTCAGTGTTGCTAGTTTGAATCAAGCCCATATCAGTCCGTTTTTCTTTTTTTATGGTTAGCATTAGAAATGCAAAGTCACATTCTCAATTCCATTTTCTTCTCTTCATCATAACTTTAATTAGGAACTCTGTGGAAAGGAATGGTTGTGAGTGTCAGTTGGGGTAGATAAGAGTTGTGTCAGATGACATGGTGGTTTTCTGTGAAAAAACTCATTAGTTTCTACACACTTTTGAGTGATCCAAAATGCGAGAGTAATTTCAAAAAATTACTTTTAGTAAAGATTTTTAAACGTGCGACAATTTCCGAAACGTCTCTACACAAAAAAACGGTTTCTAAATGCATGCCTCTGTACAAATTGTATCTTGAATTCAAACTCAATGTATACAAGCACATCAGCCTACAAAATGCTAACAAATATCTTTGATTCAAGTGCAGCAATGGGCAAAATATGCTTTTGGAAAACGGATCGGTTCGGATTTAATCATGGAAATCGTTAATATAAGTAAAGCATTTTTATGTAGTACCTAAAATGTTGTTCATTTCCTTATATAATTGTGTTCATGTATATTGTGATTACCTGTGTATCTTGAATTAATTAAATTCTGGTTTATGAGTTGCAAAAGGTTTACACACATTCCATTCAGATGGTGGTCTGCCGGCTTGACCAGCACCAAACCAACAGGTCACATCATCTTTTTCAGCATTAGGGATATATACTCATTTTTTTCTTTAAGACCACAGTGTTCATGGCCCATTTGTTTGTAAGCACATCAATTTCTAAAGCCATCTGTTTTTATTTCAGTGGAAAACTCCCTGAGCGTTCTCTAATGAGCCAGGGATAATAAAAATGTTCCTGTAACATTTCCATTTTTTAAGTGGCCAGAATTTTTACCTTTCAAAATATCCTTGGTGTTTTCTAGAATTTTTTGCTAGTGCTGTGGTTGCACTGAAACTGCTTTCTCTTGTGTAAAATGATATTTAATGTTGTGTTAAAAGGATGGTTTTGTTTATATTAGAATGATGGAAGGGCATGTGGAACTTTAAATGGACTATTCAGATTAGTTCTACTTTACAAGACAACATGTTTTGATTTGTTTGTCTAAGGCATTTAAGGATGAACATCAGACATATAGTAAATAGTTAAAAAGTAACATACTATGTAAGATACTACTTTTTTATTATTTGGAAGGGAAATGTTTGAATGACATCTGTAAAGATATGGATGTAAGATACCTTATCGGAAATTAATCTGATTTGCAGTCGATTGCGTCAGATTGTGTTGTCATGCAGAGAATAGGCAATATTAGATGTGACAGTTTTGATGAAAATAGTGATGAATTCTGTTTAACAGTATTACAAGATACAACACACTCGCAAAGTTTGCAAAAGCCCAAATTGTTGTTGTTATTGTTTAAATCTGATTGCATTTTTGCTTGTGTTAAATCAGATGTAAACGAGCCCTCGCGCTAACTAAAATATAACAATTAAGCATCATGTAGCATGAAAGTATTTCCATAGAAAACAGTTTATAGACTCCTTATCTACTTTGTGCAAGCAGGACCTGAAGTGCATTTAAGCATGAAAAGGCACTAGGTCTCGTAGCACCGTGTAAAGTGTTTTTTTCATGTAATGGATTCATTACTGTTCTCTTCAGATCCAAGCCTGAGGCAGTGTTTAGTCACTTCATTAAAATAGGATACAAATGGACGCCTCTATAATTTCTGCTTCATTTGTGGCTGAGTCTGAGAACATGCTACTCGCACAACCTTATGTGTTCAGGCTTTATAACGTACAGTAAATGGCAAATTTATTTAATAATAAGAGTGCGGAAAATCACCAGGGAGATGTTCAGATGGGTGCACCCCAAAATTTTAACCTTTGATTGAATCAGGGGTGGGATCGTCATTAAAATCACCAGCGTTTAAATCAGAGCAGGAGGCAGTATATAGAGTATATGCAATGAAAGTCAATGGGGTCCAAAACAATATTAAATCCCACTGACTGAAAAATGGCTTTTTTATAAATATCTTGTTTTATGTTTCTCAGTGTTTAAAACAACATGGGGTGAGTAAATGATGACAGAATTGGGGTTAAATATAGGCTTTTGATTTTGTTATGTGTTATAATTAGTGAAGACCGGGCGTTGAAAATTATTACTTTTACTGAGTGGTCATTGCAGCTGTCATTAGTGGTAGAAAGCGATGGCTGAAATCAATGTGCGCTGCTCCCAGGCGTGCTATGCAATAGCTTTTTGTTTCCCTGCTTCTGATATGCTGCTATGAAATCTGAAATTTTGGTTTATTAAGAAAACAGTGACAGATGTGTTAGGATGCAACGGGTGCTCCTCATAGACCAACCCAGTCAAAAACGGCTGGATACACCACAAGAAATCACAAAATTGGCCCATAATTTGTCATTCCAGTAAATCAGAATGTGGAAAGAAATGTGGGTGTTTAGCAAACAAACTAAAGAGGCAAATTTACAAAGAATTGTGCAATCGCTAATGACTTAATTCTTTATTTTGGAGACTTGAAGTTGAGTGACATTCTCCAACATTGTTTTGGCCTCCCACCATCTGTCCCCAAATCCAGTTGCTTTACCTTTGAAGAAATGCACGGTGTAATGCTGTCACTTCCATCTGCTCTGAGCGGCAGTTTCCAAAGCTTTTCCTTCTCACATTCCTGGCATGGATTGAAGAAACTGGTTACAGAAAGCCAGCTTGGAGCTCTAAATCCAAAGCATTGCAGTTTTCAGATGAACAGTTTTACGGATTTTCTCCCAGAAATACCAACTCAAAGACTATAAGACAAACGTTTGGCATTATCATGAATGCACGGCTAGACATGCAATAGCCTCTAATTCAGCTGATCTTGTTAAGTTTCTGAAAGCATAAATCTAGCTTATGTTTTAACGCATAAGAAGCTTGTTGATATGCTACAAATTAAATCAAAGCTTACAAACGTCAAGCTTGAGAGAGCAGTCTGCTATTTTACGGTATGTGCTTTTATTATTTACCTGAACTACAGTGACTCTAAAACTTTTGGAAACGTAAATGTATGAATGTTACGGCAATATATTTAAGAAAGTGAAAAAGCAAAAGCAAATTTGCATACATATCTTGACATTTTTTTGCCTAATCTTGAGACAAGTTGGTTGAAAGTCAAACATTATTTAGCTTTTTTTTTTCTTTTCTTTTTTTTTTTTTTTAGATGCCACTTGGTTTGACATTTTGTTAATTATGTATTTAAGTAAATGACACTGTACATTTGGCTAAAACACAATTCGAACAATGTGGGTTGATGAGTTTGAAAAAAATATATATATATATTGTTGGACATTCCACCATCAGGTTCAGAATGTGTGGAAAAAAAAAACGTTAGAAACCGTTAATTCGGCATACTGAGGCTCAGAGGAGAGAGCAATGTCTAATTGACAGCCTGTAGTTAGAACCATCTGTGGTTATCCTGTGGTAAGTAAAGGTCATATGGGTAGGTGGAGGAGAGAAAGATGTAGAGATATACCAGTGAGTGGGTGGATGGAGTGAAAGATATAGGGCCCTAAACATAGCCCTGAGGTACGCCAGCACTGAGAGGTTAATGAGAATGGAAAACCTGCTACGTTAGGCACAGTGAAATTCATCAATGGAAGAATAAATGTAGGGTTGGGGGTGGAATATACTGTAGAGGTGGGTTGTGAAGGGAGTTGAAGAAATGCACACTAGGGAGTTTACATAGTTGCTGCTCTAACAGTGTTTACATGTTCTGAATCTGCATTTTTAACACTGGAAGGACTTGAAGCTTTAATTAATCTATGAAGAAAAAAATGTTACTCACCATGAAGGTATTAGAAACAATTATCAGAATATTAGAAGCTCATTTACAGCCTATGGTCAGATGTCATCTTCATCATCTCTCTGTGCAGGATTCATATAATGTGCTTTGCCAGAAAATATGCAACCAAATTAATCCAACGTCAAATGGTATTAATCTCCTCTTGAGCCATGCTCTGAAAAATGTATTGCAATATTTCATACACATGCATGCACACACACACTCCTTCATGCTTTCACTGACGAATATGTACTGTACTATATGTGTGTTTATAATCGTATTTTTTGAAACATCAAAAATCTTTTACTGTCAAAAATATCTTATTAAATTTATGGTATAAAAACTGCACAGGGTCCTTAACACAAATACAAAACACCATCACGGTAACACATACAGTATGACACTAAAATAACTAAATAACCAAAATTGTACCACAAACACCCTAATATATGACTGATAACAAGAAACTGAATGAAATATAAAATATAATCATATGCGGCACGCCGAGTCTTTTTTTATTTATTTATTTTTTTACATTTTTACTTGCAAAACAATAATCTATAGTTAACAAATAAACTTTTACCGTAAATTAGCTGTTCTATTGTATTTTATGTAAAATGACAAACATTTTACAGTGATCCAACTGTGTCAAGTCTTTTTTTTTTTACTTTTAAGTTTTTACTTGCAAAAAGCTAACTTATAGTTAACAAATTAACTTTTAGCATTTTTTAGTGTTTTAAGTGACACATTTTACAGTGCTAAATTTACTTTAGCAACAGTGCATAAGATATTAAGACTAGTTTTCTTAGATTACATCTTGAATGTAAGCGCATATTGTTTTACTGCATTTTCAGCTGGTTTATATAACAGTTGATCAAATCTGCCAGTGTAGTAAGTTATAAGGACCAAATATCCCCATAAGTATAGTAATACCAGTCAATTTTGATGTTGTGTGGACATTTTTTTTTCCTTTGGTCCCCATGAGGAAACAAGCTTATTAATCATACAGAATGAGGTGTTTTGAAATTGTAAAATAGCAGACAGGTTTCTGTGAGGGATATAGTTGGGCTAAGGGAATAGAAAATACAGTTTGTACAGTAGAAAAACCATTACGTCTATGGAAGGTCCACACAAAAAATGGAAATCAGTATGAGTGTGTGTGTGTGTGTGTGTGTTAAGTAGATATTTCACCGTTGACAGATCATTTTCAGGGCTTTCAACAGTGTAAAATAGATTTGTTTTTCCTTTACTGCTGCAGGGAGTTTTAATCAAAGAGGTCTATGATACCTTGAGAAAGCTGTCCGTTAGTATTCCCATTCGTCTCCATGCCAGTTATGAGGCTGCTTCCAGGGCTGTTTGCGCCACCCAAGCAACTCCCATTGATGTGACTGGAATCATTAACAGATTGCAATAGAAAAACCAGACAAGAAACTGGACAAGGAAGCAAGGCTAAGAACATCCTGAACCTTAGAAAAACCCAACATCAGAGACGCGCACACACACACACACACACACACACACACACACATAAGTCCTTCATGATGGGCAGACCATAGATGTCTGTTGTTTGTGGTTGCCAAAATCTTGTTGTTAATGAATGGCTGAGGTACAGCATGATAAAAACAAACTAGTTTAGCCAAAGGAAAGATTCAACCTTTGTCTTCAGTACATCTGCAAGGGTTTATATTCAGTTGCGTATATTATTCCAGAATATCTTGTTTTGAGTGCAGAAGTCTGGAAGGAAGGTTTTCATGCCCTCTAAAGAAACTGAGCTGATATGATATGAGATTTTTCTTCTTGTTTACTGGTGGATGGCAAAGGCATTTGGCTAGTCCTTGTTTTAATGAAACATCCTCGTTTTAATGAGCTGCATAAGCGCACTTTGTTTATTTGTCCTTCATTTGCCTTTATTGATGCTTTAAATCTGTGGTTCTCAACTGGTGGGTCACCATGCAAGTGGGTCATAGGTCTGTTTTGATAAGGTTATGGACAACAGGGAAAAACAAGGCTGACTGCAAATTATAAAAAGCACTGTATTATAGTGTTTTGATAAATTTAGTTGGCTCAACTTTTAAAGGGAGGACTATACACCAAAAAAGAAATTGTTGAATCAGCTTAAAATAATTTGTTACCCTACTGCCTTAAAATTGTAAGTTCAGTCATCTCAAATAAGTTTAGTCAACTTGAAATGTTAAGTTGCACTAAGTCACAACTTAGATATTTGAGTTGACTAAACTAAAATTGTGGTTTGTTAAGCTTAAAAGCTGGGCTTGTTACCATATAGTACAACTTAACATTTCAAGTTGAATAAACTTTTTTGAGTTGACTGAACTTAAAATTTTAAAGGCAGCCAGGTAATAAATTATTTTAAGTTGACTCAACCATTTTCTTTTACAGTGTATGCTTGCTATATCTTGCCAAAGCCTTATGTTCATGCCAAACATTTATATTTTTATATTTTATCTATCACTTGATAAAATCTAACTAAATTAGGCTGATCATGGCATGGACAGGCAGCTAAATGTCTTTTTATCCTTTAATACCATGAACAAAATTACTCAAGGACTTTATGAAAAACAGGTTCACTTATGTTTGTGCCAGAATTTATATATTTATATTTTTGTGCACTGATTTATTGGCTGCCAAATGTAAGGAATGTTCAGAAACTGTTCGAAGTATAAAGATACAAAGGCAGCTGAGAACCACTGATTTACATAATCTTATCTACCTGAATAAAGGTGAAACAAAACAGTGCAAGAAAAAAAAAATTGGGAAATATGTATTCTAGCTGCGAGTTTTATCAGAAGCAGGTTTTTACGATTAGTGACATCATTTAGTTTGTACAAGTAAGGACAATGCCAAAGTCAACACCGTTCATAAATTAGGTGATCAGAGATATGCAATTACATTTTCTGGAAGAAACAAAAGCCTGTTTGCAACACAAAAGATCTGTGTTTGAATAAGACAAAAAAACAATTATGGATTAACTGCAGCGTAACTAATCCCAGTTAGCTCCCGGGACTAGTGCACGGAGAGCATCGCAGCCGACTTTGGTGTGTTTCAATAGAGGTGAAACGATGCTTGTCCGCATGCTTGCCGTATCCCCCAGATGGGACTTTGAATTAAGTGGCATTTTAAATTTTGTCCTACACGCTTCCAGTAATCTTTCTAGGTTACAGTGCAGATATGGAACACGGGCCTTCTGAAATATCACGGCAGTGCAAACAAATATGTTCCTCGTGTATCTGTTCATAATTTAATGGTCAGAACTCGCTGACATTTACAGCGCTGATAATAAACAATTTATCAGTGATACTTTCCTTTTATGTAACTTGTTCAGTTATGGTGAACCTGAAGTAAAAAGAACAGAGAAATTCTGCTTTTCTAAAAAGTTTAGTAGCCCTGACGTTAACGCATAAGTATAGAGTTGACCCAAAAATTAAATTCTGTCATTAATTACTTACCCTCAGGTTTATATATATATATATATAGAAAGAAAGAGAGATAGATAGATAGATGGATAGATGCAAATAAAATAATAATAAATATCCCTGGTCTTATTGTGCATGATTTGTGATTGCATATGATTAGTAAATATGTATTTATATTTATATACAGTAATAATATTTATTTGTTTTTATAATCTTTAATCATTTATTTTCTTGATGTAATCATGGCCACAGTCAGAAGGGTTTGAGGCTTAGCCTAGACCTCTGTGAATGTAAATGGGCCATCATTTGATTAAATATGCATTATGATACACTTTATAATAAATGCTGCAGTCTTACATCTTTGTAGGATCATTTTTAGAAAGCAAATCATTGAATGTTACTGGAAATAAAAAGGTTCAGCTTATTCTTAGCCTCAGTCATCCTGAAGTTTATACAACTGTATGCACTTTAAAACTATAGTAAGAAAAGCATTGAGAAGTTATTTCTTTCAGCTCCTTATATTTCACTGTACTATGTGCTAGTGATATTTTTACGTCTTTGGCTCGCTGGTTAATTAAATGTGTGTTTAGAAGTTAGCAGGCTGTTAAAACGCATACTAAGATTTCCCAAATAATGTGATGTTCATGCCATAGTGTCTTAAGAAAATAGTTTTGCAAAAAACATTTAATCTCCAGAAGCCTCATCCATTGTCGCAGTCACTCTTACAGATTATCTGAACGTGAACCCTTAAAATAATATTAACCATTAATACTGTAGCCTACTTCTCAAATCCAATCAAATCCCAGTGGATAAAATCAAGTGCTGGCCTACATTATTTCCCTCTCAATATTCTTTCACTAAGAAATACATCATGTCATGGAAGTTTAGTATTTTGCGAATGCCATTTCACGTCGTTTTTCATTCTCAGATCTTCATTTAACTCACAAGAGAAAGAGTCTGAATGAGAATGACTCAAATGGCTATTAACATCCACTTTAAACATTAACATGTGCTGATGGATGAGCTGTTGCTCAGTGGAGAGTCAAGTCTTGGCAGAAGAAAACCTATGGTGTTTCACTGGTCACTTTTTAGAGCTAAATAATATGTTGGCATGGTTTGATCATTAGTCATAATGAACTATTTTTTAAGCTTTTTGCATTTGTGAATTTGAGACAACCCTTCTTCTTAGTAGTTTAGTCCTCTTTGTAATCATACTACAAAGACATCTTTACCAATTTTCACAAATGAAGACACTGTAAAGCAAGGCATTTTGAAAAAGTGATTATTGCATTTGCAAAATAAATTGTTTTTGGGAGGGAGAGCGAAAAAGCCATCTCAATTTGTTGGAGCAAAATGCTGCTTTCACTGCGTTGCCAGCTAGGAATCTGTGAAATGAAGACAAATGCAGATTTGTACTCATTTACTTGTCTGCACCATATGGTGTACCTAGCACAGGTGAGCAGAAAGCCAGAAAAGCCAACCGTGGATGATGGATTGGATTAGGTTACGTAAAGCAAGAGAGCAAATATACAAGGCAAAAACAAACAAGGTAAACGTGGAGAAATATATTTATTTTCTCATTATATATATGGCTCTATTGGAGAAGAGGAGGTGGTGTGTGAACATTAGGGTTTCACCTGAGGTAGCTTTGAATTATCTTTCTTACAACCTGAGGGACAAAACAGAGTTCTTCTACCTGCAGGTCTGGATTCCTTGGCTGGCCGAAAGGTTAGAGTCCAAGGTCCTGGCCTTGGTTCTGTTTTCCTCCAATGAAAAGCATGTGAGTGGAGGAAGATTCACTAAACATCCCTACAGTGATCTGATGGCAATGAGCCAATGTATTACTTGGTTTTCATGAGCAGAGAGAAAAAAAAAACAGTTTTTGTAGTGGGGAAAAAGGATGTAGTATCATTTGTATTAGTGAACATAATTAAACCTTTTTAAACAGTTTTTGTTTTGTGAAAGAACGAAATCAATAACGCAAGTTAGTGAAATTTCACACTCCAATGCAAATGATGTTTTAATGCCACTTTGCCATATCAATAAATAAATAACGATCGTTTCTATTCAACCGAAAACATGAAGACAGAAGACTGAATTGATGTAACACTGATTACATAATTGCATATTAGTTAGATATCCAAGTTTGCGTGTGTGTTTGGAATAGCTATAAAGCATTCCTCCCCCCTAGCAGACTACAGCATTAATAAAACATTAAGGAGATCTGCTGGAGTGCTGATGAGATGGTGTTGTTAATGAGAATCATTTCATAAAGCCATAGATGCCATACATTCCACTATCTTTCAAGCTTTCAGTTAATGAAAGATCACTAATAAACGTGCATCTTAACACTCCACTTGTAACAAACTGCTCATATTATCAGTCAATTGTTTCTTTCTGTAAACATCTTAGTTTTTGTGTCTGTGTGAGTGAGAGAAATAGGAAGGAATGTCAATGGAGAAGTTTCAGTTTTCTACTTTTTTAAAATAGAGTAAAAACATTTGTGTTAGAATCTTCTCTGTTCTCTGGTGCTAACTTTGTAAGATAAATGATTAATTAAATTAAAATTAAGAAAAATGTTGGATTTTGTTGTTTTGGTTTTTGTTTTGTTTTAGTTTAGTTTTGTTTGTTTTTGTTTGTTTGTTTTTAGTTTGTTTTGTTCAGTTTTGTTTGGTTGTTTTATCTGGTTTGGGTTGTTGTTTTGTTTTGGTTGTTGTTTTGTTTAATTTCGTTTGGTTGTTTTGTCTGGTTTGAGTTGTTTTGGTTTTTGTTCAGTTTTGTTTGGTTGTTTTGTTCAGTTCCGTTTGGTTGTTTTGTCTGGTTTGAGTTGTTTTAGTTTGGTTTTATTTGTTTTGGTTTTTGTTTAATTTTGTTTTGGTTTAGTTCTGATTGTTTTGTTTTGTTTAGTTGTTTTGTTCAATTTCGTTTGGTGGGTTTGTCTGGTGTGGGTTGTTTTGTTTTGGTTATTTTGCTTTTGTTTAGTTTTATTCAGTTGTTTTGTTCAGTTTTGTTTAGTTGTTTTGTCTGGTTTGGTTGTTTTGTTCAGTTTTGTTTGGTTGTTTTGTCTGGTTTGGGTTGTTTTGGTTTTTGTTTAGTTTTGTTTTGTTATTTTGTTCAGTTTCTCTTGGTTGTTTTGTCTGGTTTGGGTTGTTTTGGCTTTGGCTGCGTTGGTTTTTGTTTAGTTTTGTTCAATAGTTTTGTTCAGTTCCGTTTGGTTGTTTTGTCTGGTTTGAGTTGTTTTAGTTTGGTTTTGTTCAGTTTTTTTTAGTTTGTTTTGTTTTGGTTTTGTTCTGATTGTTTTGGTTTTTGTTTAGTTTTGTTTGGTTGTTTTGTTCAGTTTTGTTTGGTTCTTTTGTCTAGTTTGGTTTGTTTTGTTTTGGTTTTGTTCTGATTGTTTTGTTTTTTGTTTAGTTTTGTTTTGTTCAATTTTGTTTGGTGGTTTTGTCTGGTGTGGGTTGTTTTGTTTTGGTTATTTTGCTTTGGTTTAGTTTTATTCAGTTGGTTTGTTCAGTTTTGTTTGGTTGTTTTGTCTGGTTTGGTTGTTTTGTTCAGTTTCGTTTGGTTCTTCTGTCTGGTTTGGGTTGTTTTGTTTTAGGTTTTGTTCTGATTGTTTTGTTTTTTGTTTAGATTTGTTTAGTTGTTTTGTTCAATTTCGTTTGGTTGTTTTGTCTGGTGTGGGTTGTTTTGTTTTGGTTATTTTGCTTTTGTTTAGTTTTATTCTGTTCTTTTACTCAGTTTTGTTTGGTTGTTTTGTCTGGTTTGGGTTGTTTAGTTTTGTTTAGTAGTTTTGTTCAGTTTCATTTGGGTATTTTGGCTGTTTTTTTTTTTTTTTTTTTTAATTTTTTCTAATTCAGTGTTACTAGACTGCAAATTATTTAGAGCAGCAAATACATAATATTCTGATACAGTAATTTTTTTTTTTGGGGGGGGGGGGGGGGGTGTTGTTGTTGTTGTTGTTTTTCAAAGTAAGTTTATTGTTTATTAGTAAGACTGTTCTTTGCTAACTGTGTGTTGTGCACAATAGTACACTGAATCATCTCTATCATCTGTTGGCCTCTTGGTGTTTTGAAGATTGAAGATTTGAAGATTATAATGATTAGAAATAATTTAAAGAATATAATTTCTAGATTCTACGGCTGGCATAAGACTGCCATGTTCTCCCATTCTTAGGAACCGAATCCTGACCAGGTAAAGAGATCCTGACCTTTAGTCATCATTATAACTAAGCTAAGATCTCAGGACTGTTTTATTTATCATGATTTGTTGTGTTCCTCCTTCATGGCCCAAAGTCTAAAGCTGACCTTTATAAACACAGCGAATGCACGACGACGAGTTAGAATGAGACCAGTTACCAAACACTAGCTGATAATGAGGCTGCTGACAGTTTATAGACTGATAGCTGATAAGAAAGAGAAATCCAATTGCCATGGGACATCATTTGACCGCTAAGGTTTGGAAACAGTCACAGCAGGACACAAACCGCTATAGTCCAGAGACATACAATAATGAAGAGTTGGTTTTGATTGGCACATATAGACTACAGGGAATGTACAGAGCTATATGTACCACAGAGGTGAAATGTATGCCTACTGTGCAGAGAGATAGCATGATCTAGGTTGTGTCTGAAATTTGAAGTTTGAGATTTGTGTTTTTTCTGCCTGCCATTACATGGTCAAATTTTCTCGCCTTTTCAAAGCATGCTTCTTTGACCACTATGGACACATTAGACATGCAATCTAGGGCTGTTCAGTGATATTATAAATGACTTGCAAAGGATAGCACAGTTTTGTCTTTATTTTGTTTTTATTTTTAATTTTATTTTTTGTTAGGTAAAAAATACCTATTGTTTTTGTCCCTTGTTTTTGTTTTCACCTACATTCTCTGTTGTTTATATGTTGTTTCTTTGTCTGATTAGTTTTTAAAAGTGCCAACTCAATTATGAATTTTGCCACCTAGTGGCATGAGTTGAGTTGATGAAAAATAAAAGAGCTATGAAAAATTGGCTCATTTAAATAGCTCCTTCAGGCCAATGTCATTTTTAAACAGGTTTTAGTGTAATATAGTTTTTCTTTTGATAGAAATCTTACATTTTGTCAGTATTTTGTCATATAATATTCATTAGATTTAGTCAGACTTGCTCTCACTAAAATGGATCTAATATTCAAACATTTTATATACTGAAGTAGCTCAAGAGAGTCAGTCCTCAAAGTGATTGACTGTGATTGGATTATCTGAAACAGTCTAGCCCTTTTGTCTTCAAAAAGAAGTAAATTGGTAATATCTATCTAATTTTTTGTCTTGTTAGGGGTTTAAGTGCTAACCAAGTCGTAGAGACTTAAACTTGGAGGAACGGTAATATTCACACCGTTTACGAAGTCACCAAGGCTCACCTCATTTGGCCCGACTGTGGCGCTACACCAATCAAAAGGACAAAATCACTCATGACTCCTAAACCATTAGTCACTGATTTGGTGAAATTTTAAGGTGTTTCAGATTTCTTTGTGAACTAGTCCTTGGTTTTTCACCACTTGGTGGCACTATAACATGGAAAAAACACAAAAACAGCTCTAACTATGCACATGTTAGTCTGATTGACTTGAAAATTGGTATGCCATATCTTTGTCCAAAGTGCCACAAGTGTCTTTGAGGACATTCATGTATCTCAAAAAACATAGCTGCCATCGACCAATGAATTTTGAGCACCTTATTAGAAAAGATTAACTGAGGCCAATTGAAACGACAAAGGTGGGCATGTTCGACTCATGGCCCTAAAGGTCTGTAAGAATGTTGATTGAAATTGGCCACTAGGTGGCACTAGTTAGTTTTACGCCTTTGTAATCACAAGGTGTTACACATATCCACATGATATTTTTACCCTATTCTTTACCCTTTGAGTAGATATAATGAAGTCATTTAGAAAAGGGGCGTGTCCAAATATACCCATAGCCTATAAACCCTAAACAAAAATGCAAAACTTCACAAAAATTGGTGAGCACATGCAACAGATGACTCTAAACAAGCATGCAAAGTTTTATGTAGATCGGACCATAGGTGGCGCGATAACAGCCATAAATGTTACTAAACATCATATTTACATGATACATTTTCTTGAAGTGCTATTGTTAATCAATAAACTAGCTGGTTACAGGCTTGTTAAACAATACACAATAATGTCTTTTTTCTAATGTGCTTAAATATCTTTAAGCACTTGAATCCTGGTAATTGCTGCTTACAGCTTATGTTGTATTATTACTGACTGTTTTTTCTTAGTCATTTTATTGACAGGATTAGCACTGTCTCATTGTTTTATTATTTTATGTATTTATTTCTTTTTGGAGCTTGATAGACATGGACAATGGCAACAGTTTAGTTTCTGACACTGCTGTGAATAAACAATTATGCTTTTCCTGTCACGTACAAAAGCGGCACTTACGCTTAGTAGCAGTGCAGTTTCTTTTATACTTGCTTGCTATCAGCTGACGCCGAGAAGGGTGATGCAGAGTAAAACAGACGGTAATATCAAGAGCGGCTGGAAACATGCCATGCAACATCAAATAAATTACACTCTGGTTTCCTTAAGTGAGCCAACAAAGTGGGCCCCCATGGAACAGAAGCCCTAACATAGTATGTGAAGTGGGCAGAAAACCGATATGATGCAGCTCCCACACCCTTCCTCACTTAGCGCTTGGTTTCGCTGTCTTCTGATGATATGGCTCGCATCTCCATAACAGCAGCCAGGACACACATGCTTAAAAAGTGCCCTAGGCACAAGCGTGCCAGATGTAGTCTGCATCTTTTATCAAAAATGAGCATCACAAAACTGCTGCATCTGCTCATTTGCGAAAAGCACACTGTCCACTATTTCTTTTTTTCGAATACTTTACTGCTGCGCTCTGCACATTAGCCCCGTAAACAATGTTTCGCTCGCCAAACGTGGACGGGCATTACAGAGAGAGACTGAGGACGGAACAGGAGGTGAGCGGATGGATCCGCAGAGGGGAGTTTTAGTACCGCACCACAACAGCTGGGATGGAATGAGGCTCCCTCACAAACAGAACGTCCCGAAAGACAGGCTGTGTTCAATTATGCAGGAGACCGGCCATGTACAAACTGAGTTGCCAGTCACTACAAGGGGACAGTTAACTGTGCAAAGGCGAAGAGAGAGCAAAATGAGAGTAAGGGAAAATGAGGGGAATGCAGACAGCGGCTCTGTTCCAAACCTAGTGAGCTGTCCGCATAGGCGGTGTTTAAAGGGCCATTCACATTGATGGAGAATTTCAGCGACAAAGCAGTGGAAGTCATTCATTTTCAGTGAATATTGGAGATTTCGTGCAAGATTTTTTTCAATGCAGCATTGTGAGTTTAGTGGCGTTTTTATTGATTTATGTTTATGATTTCTACAAAAATATTAAGCAACACAACTGTTATATTGTTAAAGCAGCAATTCAGCATACTAGAATGGTACATGAAGGATCATGTGACACTGAAGACTGCAGTAATGATGCTGAAAACTAAAAAAAAAGAAAAAGGAAAGACTTTTTTGAATAAAGTAATATTTGAATGGCCAACAACACATGGTAGACAGGAAGGAAGGAAGGAAGGAAGTATGTAAGGTAGGAAGAAAGGTAGAAGTATGTAAGTAAGGACAAAAGGAAGGAAGCAGGAATGAGGATGTATAGGAGGAAGGAAAGAAGGAAGGATGTAAGGAAGGAAGGAAGGAAGCAAGAAAGAGGTAAGGATGTAAGGAAGGAAGCAAGGATGTAAGGGAGGAAGAAAAGAAGGAAGTAGGTAAGTAAGGAAAGAAAGAAAGAAAGAAAGAAAGAAAGAAAGAAAGAAGGAAGGAAGTTGGAAAGGAAAGAAGGGAGTAGGTAAGTAGGAAGGAAGGAAGGAACAAAGGAAGAGGTAAGGATGTAAGGAAGGAAGAAAGGATGGAAGGAAGGAAGGAAGGAAGGAAGAGGTAAGTAATGATGGAAGAAAGTAATGAAGGAAGGAAGCAAGGAAGTAGGTAAGTAAGGAATAATGGAAGGAAACAAGGAAGTAGGAAAGGAAGGAAGCAAAGAAAAGGTAAGGATGTAATTAAGGAAGGAAGGAAGAAAGGAAGGAAGGATGCAAGTAAGGAAAGAAGGGAGAAGGAAATAAGAAAGAAGGAAGGAAGTAAAGAAGAAAGGAAAGAAGTATGTAAGGAAGGAAGGGAGTAGGTAAGTAATTAAGGAAAGAAGGGAGGAAGTAAGAAAAGTAAGGAAGTAAGGATGTAAGGAAGGAGGGAATCTTTTTATCTTTTGTGGTGTGTACCGCTAATAGCAGTGTGCAACAAAGGGTCAAGATTGTTGGAAACAAGCTTAAATTTATACATTTGGCAGATATTATCCCTAAATCACCCTTTGTGGATAAAAGTAATCCCAAAGTGCATTGGACAAAAATCTAGTCTAAGTTGGTAATTGATGTGACAGTAATATAAGTAATAAATAAACTTGCATATAATATTATGAATTTCCTGTAGTAATGCTAAAATTTGATATAATTTGCAACTATTAAACACAATATTTATGTATGATATGAATTGTTATGTCTGTTGGAATATCTTTAGCTTGGCAACATGTTAAAACAACTATGTAGAGATAAGCCCTATTCGGACGGGACTAGTTTTACAGGGGGTCGTTAGAGAAAATTGCGTTTGACAGATGTACTTTGCGATTTTAATCCCGTCCAAATTTGCCATGTCTGTGTTTTTCTCACACAACCTCTGCAATAATTCCAGAGCAAATTACCTACTGTTTTTCAGCAAACTCGGTGATCCTCTGAGAAAACTAATCCCGTCCGAATGCGAATGTCTGTGATTGTCGACTGTATTTTTTTCACAACGCGTTTCCTTGTGTTTTCACGTTTTGGCCAACGTGAATTACCTTAGATGCTCTTACCGTGCGCATTTTTGATGTTTTCTTCTCGGCAAAGAAATAAAAAATAACAATAATAAAATCAAGAGCCAGAACAGTTTTAATGCAGGTTTTATGCAGTTTTAATTGCATATGTACATTCATGAATATTAGAAATTAAACACTGTTTCAATACAAATAAATAAAAATGAATAAAACTGTTAAACTAAAGTAACCACACATTAACCATTGTTTTGCTATTCTAACCATACAGCTTCACCATGGTGTTTGTAGTAAAACTGTGTTTACACTATGGTAATCAATCTGACTATAAGCAATTCACGCATGAGTGCGTGATCTCAGCAACGCCCAGATGTACGAAACGGACCCTCCCACCTCTAGTCACGTCCGAATTAATAAATGACAATCGCAGACATCGGGTGAAAAGAATAGAAACTCAAACGTAGTTTAGAAAACTAGTCCCGTCCGAAAAGGGCTTTAGAAAGCACCTTAGAAAGTAGATGTATAAGAAGACCGTAGACAGCAAGGCAGCATTTTGGAACAGAACCAGAGAGTGAAAAAAAAAACAAACAAAAAAAAAAAAAAAACGCACAGAATCCAGAGAAAGAAGATAAATGTTTGCTTGCTACTTTTTCCATGCCTCCCAATCCGGAGCACTAATGATGTCTCACACTTTTGTTGACCTTCTCTCTTCTGCCTCTTACTCATACATACACAAAAAGACACAAAGAAAATTTGATTCCATCTAATATTCTTAAATGTCACTGACTCCCTCTAACTCCCACACTTTTTCACCTTCCCCAAAAGGCTGCAGCGCCGCTGGAGTCACATTGTGTCGCCGACAACAACAACTCTGCCCCCGAATTCCCTCGCAGCGACCGTCAGAGGCCGTTTTGAACTTCTCTTTGGAGTCTCGGGCTTGACTGAAAGAGAATTAGATGTAATTTGATGGGCTGGTGGGCTGTGAATATTCCCGAGGCGAGGACAGCTGTCTTGCCTGGAGAACAATTGTGATGGATGGCAGGAGTAACCACAGAGACATATGGAAATTCTAAAGCATGCAGAGACGTAACACTGTGGATGTAGTCGCTAGCCCACACGCGCACACGCCGCCATGCTCTGTTTGGTTTTCATTTAGCCCAAAGCAGCGGGAAGGGAGACGAGGTAAAGACTCTTTCCCCCGAAAATCTTAACACAGCCAAGTTATGACAGATTGTTATGAATGAAGACGAATCGGCTGACTTTAGCCTTCACCCACCGTGTGTGCGCGTGCAGCTTTACTCCGAACAGACTGGAACATCCCACAATGACACAAATTACCTCAGACGCTTGTCCCGGTTTGTGTTTATACAGACTGTATCCTGGGAGCCATCACGGGGCACTGACAGAGGCTGCAGGTACGGAGAGATAGACGCTTGGACAACTTCTTTGGAGCAGGGGGCGGTCTCTCCCTGGCACTTCACCATATTTTCCCACCTTTTCTGACTCAGCGGAAGTGCTGGAGGCTAGCCATTCACGAACATTGATCTGGCGGCAGCCTCGGGGGAAACGGAGGCAGGGAGAGGCAGTGGAAATGACAGATAGATGCAGACCCACCCTGAGAGAAGCAGCAGGGGAAAGATAAAGAAATGAAGAAGTGACAGTAGAGCGCGTGTGTGTACGTGTTTAAGAGAACTTGATGAAAAATGAAATTCTGTCATGCTTTACTCATCCTCTTGACATTCCAAACCTATGAGACTTTCTTCTGTCGAAGACAAAATCTATATATTTTCAACTGTCCATGCAATGAAAATGAATGGGGCTCACCACCAAAACATACAAGTAGATAAAATATTTCATTAGACAACAAAAACGTCGAAGTTAAAATTTCAAAGGTACCATGCTATTTCCTCCCTAGGCATCCTAACTGAAATGGACAATCTAGGTTTACAGGAAATATGTGCCTGTGGAGGCTTTTGCATTTTGCATGTTTTTCAACGCTTTCAAGGTGTTTCCAGTGAGTGGCACTAAAACTGCACTAATTTTTATCCTAAACAGGTGAATTTAAATCTGGGATTTTTATTACGCTATTTGTTGCATGTATCGTGACAGTTACAAGGTTAATGCTCTATCTTGTACCACCTACACTAAACCTTACTGTAAACTTCGTCGATGGTGTTAACAGTTGCAAATGTGAGAACGCATTTGCTGATGCAACCATGCCATTATAGCATGCTTTTTAATCGTGACTCGTGTTTAACTCGTGACTCTTTCCCAAGTGTTTCACCTTGCAAGCGCAGCTCTGTACCAGGTGTGCTACTGAGCAGGTTTACTACACAAGAAAAGTATATTATTATACTATACTAAGTGGGTCATTCTACAGAAATGTCTACTTTTGGTCTTAAAATGTTTTTCATTTTCCAACATTCAAACTTAGACCACATTATTAGATTATGTTTTAACTTTATGAACAAACATTAATGACAGCTTAATGATTTTTTTTTTTTGTATCTTTTTGTGACAGCAGTGACAGTAACACCAGTGACAGTTTCCATGAAAAATGCATTTTGCAAAATAGCTGCTGCAAGGTATCAAACCACATGTTGTCAATCATTGTATACTCACTAAATTAAGTAGTTGAATCCTTTTGTATTCTATTTTTTTTTTTTTTTACAATTCCCTAACAATAAAGCAGGTCACAGCAGTGACTTAAACTTCATATGAAATCATGAGATAAATGAGCACATTTCTGATAACATGAAAAGACACAGTGGATATAACATGGGTCTTTTTTTAATAGATCTTTAGGAAATAGGATGAAGGAAGCTAAGTGATGTCATCAGTGTGATTTTTATTTCAAAAGAAATATTTTTTTTTTGTTAAACGGTAACACCAGTGACACAACTCCAGGGGACTACTACTTTCATTATATATTTTATAATATTTGTTCAGCATTTTTTAAAAAAATGCCATTTACATCATATATTTGATAGTTATAAATACATTATTATATTTTAAATGGTAGAAAAACCTGTTTTTGACCTCAAAATGCTACATTGCTGTGGGGACAAGCAGTTTTGTGGTGCTTGGAATTCAAAATAATTATTAAAAAACAAATATTGTCACATTGATAGCTCAAGAAAGTATAATTGTTCAAACAACATATTGTTTTATTTTAAAGCATAAAGAAATTGCAACCCTAAAGTGTTTTTCAAGTGTAATATTTCTGTAAAGGCTGGGGACAGAAAAATGGACATTTTTCAAAAAGCCTACCATATGGTGGAAATTTAATTTTCTCATAATTGAAAAATTTAGAATGAGTGTTAATTATTGCTTTTTTTTTTTTTTTTTTACACAACCACCCTATAATAATAATAAAAAAAAAAACACCCACTCCTTATTTTAGTTTTAACCAAGCAGCAACCTCCTGCTATCTTTACTGAAACCAACACGGAAATGACTTAAACTGCAATTCATCAACTGGCCACTAGAGACTGGCTCCAAAAGGGAGTCAATCCCACAGAATCCCCATGTTTAAACTTTACAGCAGAAAAAAAGTATGTTTACAGCCTGGTACAAAAAGTGGTTTTGGTCTATACAGCAAATTTTGCCCTTAATGCAACTGTGAGGGGGGTGAATTTTTTTTGTAACTCATCCATTTAAATTATATTAAGCCTCAAAGTTCTGCATAATTTAGGGTGTGGCCACTTGAGTGACAGGTGGATTGCTGCTGCTGTCACCACCGACGCACTAGGTGGGTGTGGTTTCAGCAACCAGCTCCACCCACTTCCCGCCTCTTTGCCCATTTCCGATTATTTGGGAGTGATGTGCAGTGACGCGATTCCAAGATGGCGACGGCCGACTCCCACCCACTAAATCCTCTTCAGAAACCTACGGGTGACGTCACGGACACTACGTCCATATTTTTTACAGTCTATGGTTTTAACCCCCATTAAACCAAATAAGTCTCATTAGATGTGGTTTTGATTCTCAAAGCAATATGATGTCACATTGTTTAGGCCCCGCCCACAGACACTGACTGACAGTCCTGCATTGCCATAGTTTCTGCCCTTAGTGAGTTGTCTTCCATTGTACACTGTCCTCTATTTTCTCCATGCTCGAGCAGCTATAACATCAACAATGTCTCATAAGCAATCCCGGTGTTCTGTGTTTGGATGTAAGACTGAACATAAGAGTCTTCATTTTCTCCAAACATCTGAGCCGTTGAGGACTCAGTGGATTGCTTTTATTTTTGAAGGTAATGCGCCTCAAAATCTACCTAAATACATTTATATCTGCGCTAACCATTTTGCTCCAGACTACGTTGTGAATGTCATGTCATTATAGTGCTTAGCTAACTCTTTTTATTTGTGTGTGTACGTTATCAAAGTATTTTAATTAATCAGTGCAGTGCTGGTGAGATTAGTTTGCGTTCTGTAACATTGCGCTGTTCCATCCCAAAAACACTCGGTGTGTTTGGCTTCCCAAATGAACAGCTGAACGAAGCTCTCTCACTTTCCGACACGTTGCTATCTATCTATCTATCTATCTATCTGTCTGTCTATCTATCTCTCTATCTATCTTTCTTTCTTTCTTTCTTTCTTTTACTGTGTAAATACAATTATGCATTTAAAAGACACTGTCCATTTTAGCTGAGTAAATCACGTAAAGCAAAATCACATAACCATAACACAATTGGCTCATAACCCTGTGAAGGGGGGGGCTCACATAAAGCCTGGACCCCCTAGGGCTGCGGGGGTGTCCTGTATATCTAACTTGGAAATATTTTTTTCAATGCTTCCAAGTTAGATGTTATTTTAGGTTTGTTCAAGACCGCCTGAGGTCAAATGTAATTCTGCAGACTGTGGTAAAATAGAACAATATTTAGTTGCACAGTGACTCTATAGAGTTGTGTCATATTGTATTTTAGGGCTCATCTTTTCTCTCTGCAGGCAGGCTGCAATTTGTGTCATTTTAATATACAACATTCGAGAAGGACATCTAGTCTGCACTGGAATAATTAAAATCATCAAATTATTTGTTTTCTATAAAAAGAATCCTATTCTGCTGTTTTCTGAATGGCTACTGAGATTTAAGTGTTTGGTATTTCATTAGGAAAAGACAGAAATTTGTCACTTATTCTGTTGTGTTAGGATATTCTGAATACTTCAGCAGATAGTTAGATTGAAATATTTATTGCTGTATTATTATAATATGTGTAGTTCGTGTTACCTGCAGTCACAAGAGTTGCTTGTGTAATATTGCTTAAATGAAGTTTACTGAGAATTCCTGACATATCTTGTCCCTTTTCTTTTTGTTCCATCCAGACAAGGTTTTTAAACAGGGATAATCTTTAAACGGATACATATAAGATGGCAAATATGTGAACGGAATGTTTAAAACATTCATTAGATTCGCAGAAACATTTGTTAAACATTTTTCTGTAATGCTCTACACAAGCAAAATGGAAAACCCAGTCAAGTACAAGTAAACCAATTTTACATTTGGCATATTAATTGAGATGCATGGCCGCTGCGCACATCTGCTCATGGAACCATGGTCTTTGTCTTTGTCTCCATGTCTGCAGTACGTCCACCCAACTATTTGTTTATTCCATGCTTCACTAGATAAATTTAATTGATTGATTTAATTTACTTTTTTTCTTTTTTTTTTTAAATTATAAGACGTATAGAAAAATCAAACCGTGCAAAACTAGATTCTCAATGAGGATGGATCATGCAACATATTTAACCTTTAAATTCTGTTTTAATTTTATGCAACATTCAGTTAAGTGGAACTCTCCATTTTGCCCTCTTTTATGCCTAAAGCGTTTTCAAAAGTTACCTGTTTGTCTTTCCACAGAGAAATCTGTTGTGATTATCACTTGCATCAAAAATGATCAACATGATCTCATTTGTATTCGCAGGTATTCATACCAAAAATATGATACTAATTCTGCCATGCAAATATTTTCGTACATTTGGATAGATGCTGAAATGTGCAACGGCAATGTATGTACAACAAATATTTATAAAGTTCATAGATGAATTCATATTAATTAAATGTTTAATGCAACATTCATTGATGCACACACTCACAAATCAGCAGATGAGTGAGACATGCATTGTAACTTTGTTTTTAGATTTCATATTCGAAGATTTGATGACATTTAAATTCATCCATGTTAGGAGTGCAATGGATTTAACTGCTTTTAATATTCTGAATGTTGTTTATAAATAATTTTTTCAATAAAAAGTCTTTCACTGAATAAACTTTTTCCATCATTTAAACATGCATGATAGTGTCGCTTCTAGCATTTACGTATTTAAAGCTGTACATATGTCTTTATATTTCACTGTTAATAATGAATATTTTACATTTGCGTATGATTTACGTGTGAATACCCATGAATGCAAATGAGTCTCCGACTGAAATGACAGATCAGGGCGTAGTTTTCATAACCTGTCTAGAAAAAAAAAAATAACAGGAAGTAATTTGTATTCCGTCTTAATATGTGCTATATGCTCTTGGCCTCCGGCTGCTTAAACAGGAAGTCAGAGAGCACAAGAAACAAAAACCTCCATTTAAAATCCATCTTTTATTCACCATTCAACCAGGCGGCGGTTTGCAGACATTTCCTCCACAATAAAACAATAGGGGTTCAACACATCATTGAGGGATGTGCAGAGACTGTCTCAAATCTGTGCCAAAGTTTTCCAATTATGCCATAGATATGGAAATCTGCTTTTGTACTCTTATTTCCTCTCATTAAGCATGATGAAATGTTGATAAGAAAAAATCTCAGCAGCTCCAAGCTGAAGCTCCACGTCTTAGGTTTCATTCATCAGAAACCTTGTTTATGACACAAACTTTGTTTGTTTATGCGCTGTGTTTGTTCTTGTGGTCTGAGATCGAATGGAAAACACTATAAGCAGACATGGAAACCAACATAACAAACAGTGACCTGAAGAAAGAAAAAAAATCCTACTCTGGAGAGACAAAATACAGGGATAGAAATAGAAAGAACATGCTGTTTACTTCTGATAACAAGCATTTGGAAGCTCCTGATACATCTACCCATCTTATACCTACTGTATATAACTCTCATTCTCTTTCACAATCCCGGATGGCTTTATTAACACTAATGTACACAGAACTAGGATTAGAACAGAACAGGATGTACAGAATGAGCACTCAAAAACATCTAACATAAGAGACTCTGTTGCTGTAACACGGGAGCTTTAATGGTTGTTAGCAGATAAAAGCAGGGCGTTTTTTTTTTTTTTTTTTTTTTTTTTTTTGTGTTGCTATTTTCTGAAGGTTTCTACAAAATAGACAATATTGTTCAGAGTTTTTGGTTAGTAAGGAATTGTTCAGTTCAGAAAGAAATGCTTTTATTATACAAGGATACATTAAATGAAATACAAAATTAAGGACATTTGCAGTGTTACAAAATATTAGTCTGTTCTTTTTAACTCTATTTATCAAGGAATCCTGAAAAAGAAAAAGTTTCCTAGTTTCCACAAAAATATTAAGTTGCACAAATGTTTTCAACATTTAAATAATAAGAAATGTTGGTCCCACTTTATATTAAGTGGCCTTAACTGCAAGTAATTACATTGAAATTAATAATTTGATACAATACACTTATTGTTTACATAGATGTATTTACATTGTACTTAGATTTAAATATACCTGCATGTACTTACATCTGTAATTAATTTCTGTAATTGCATTTATAATTACACTGTTGATCCATCCCTTACACCTTAACCTACCCTTAAACCTACCCATACCACCAAACCTCTCCCTAACCTTACCCATATTCCACCTCAGTAGCAGCAAAAGTGTTTTGCAATACAATATGACAACAACAAGTACATTGTACTTATTTTTTGATGCACGTACATAGTAGTTTAGGCCACTTAATATAAAGTGGGACCAAAATGTTTCTTGAGCAGCAAATCAGCATATTAAAATGATTTCTGAAGGATCATGTGACACTAAAGACTGGAGTAATGATGCTGAAAATTCAGCTTTGCATCACAGGATTGTATTACATTTGAAAATTTTTTTAAAATGTTATTTTAAATGTAAAATTTAAATTTAAAACTGTTATTTTAAATTGTTATAACCTTTGAGAATTTTACAGCTTTTACTCTGTTTGAAACAAATAAATGCAGCCTTGTTGAGTATAGGAGACTTATTTCAAAAACCATAAAAAAAACCCTTTTGAATGGTAGAGTGTTAGTATCTTTTAAGTTTTCCTCACGATATGACTGAACCAAGTTGAATAGTGAGGTCTTGAGATCATTTTGCTTTATTTCAGTAATGAAAAGAGCTCTGTCGGTTTATATGCCTCATTCAGAAAGCGTTTCAGTCTAGTTTGGTTTTGTTACATTAACAATGAAAAGGACTGGGAATACCGGAAGAACATTTTATTTCTCAACGGTTGCTTTTCTCAGGGGACTTTAAGTTCTTGGAAAGCTTAGTTGTGTTTCAAACTATGAACCGAAGTGAGAGGAAAAAAAAAAAAAAAAAAG
This sequence comes from Cirrhinus mrigala, assembly GCA_036247105.1. Taxonomy (NCBI): domain Eukaryota; kingdom Metazoa; phylum Chordata; class Actinopteri; order Cypriniformes; family Cyprinidae; genus Cirrhinus; species Cirrhinus mrigala. The sequence continues at coordinate 13,167,700 of CM070007.1, read as the reverse complement.
AATAAGAAACAAAATGAATGCTGATAACATAGCTCAGGAGATTTAGTCTTGGAAGATTGTGATGAGAAATGTTTAATTGAAATTTGATTTTTGATTTCATCATTTGATTTGAACACAGATTGAGGAATCTCTTCTAAAATGATCAATGGAGTCTCTAAAGGATAAAAATCTCATTGCTGCCTAGGAGAAACATCTGAGAGATTAGAGATTTATTTCCTTCTCAGTGGGTTCTTTAGAGCTAGGGTTCCTCACCTGTGCTCTTTGTCAATGGAAGTTACTTTGCTGTAACTAACAACATCAGACATGTGGCATAAATGTGACGCTACTACAATGCTGTTCTTCTTCTTTGCTAAAAAATAAAATAAGGAAATATTTTATGAAATCAAATAGCGTATGGGGGAAAAAGGGATAGACGAGAAAGAAAAACTATATAAAACCGTTTAGTTGAAGGGCTTTCTCAGAGCTTGTCGTTGTTGTGTGGAATATTCAGCATCTATGTGGCCTAAAGGCATTAGAAATTCATGAGATGCATTGACTGTGTTCAGTATATTGACAGACAAAATAAATGTGCAACACATGATACCGATCGGGGAATTTGTGTGTGTTTGTTTAGCGTCTGCTATCTTCAAAGTGCATGGAGTATCAAGGAGAAACTTGATTAGGCTTAAGTTCTGGCTAATAAGCTTTAATGGTTGTAATAAATTGCTGTAGTATAGGCTGCTTTCTTTTCCACTTCCCTTCAAAACTTTAGAAATGGATTACTGCAGAGTCTGCGAGTTCCAGAGAAGATGCTGTATTCTTTTACTGCTAGTGTGGTACAAATTAGCATTTTCACACCTCTGTTTTGAGTGTGTGTGCGTAAATAGACTTCTTTTGTTTTTGTTCCCGGTAGACTTTAATTACGTTAATTTATTTCTTTAATAAATTATTCAGTTATATCTATTCAGGCATCTATCCAAGTTCTTGTCTTGACCAAACTTAACTTTTGTCACACTTGACAATGACAACAGAACTGAGAACATTTAAATGTTTTTTACAAACAGAATTTCTGTTATTTAATTGCAAAGTATTCTGGAGTATCAATTATTAAACTATTAATTAAAATAAACGTAAACTTCTTACTATCCTCCCTATACCTTTCGCTTCCTACCTCAACATTTCTAAGCTGATGCTTAATTTTTCAGGGATTTCTTGTTTTGTTTTGCTTTGCTTTGCTTTGTTTGTAACAACTATTAAACAAAAAGGTACACTAGCTATTGTCAGTAGTTAGTTATAGTTTATAGTTATAGTTAAAGTAATTAGTTATAGTTACTAGTTATTTTTCACAAATAGTAGCTGAGTTAAATCATTATAAAAGTAACTAATTACCAGGGAAAGTAACTAATGTGTTACTTAAAAAAAAAAAAAAAAAAGCTCAAATATGTCAAATAACTTGATGGTATGTATATGTAGTATAATATGGTAGTATAATAATTTAGCATTAATCTTCAGTAATTAGAACTTTAGTAATTAGAATAACCATGTATGAATGTTTGTCATGTTGACTAATGTATGTATGAATATTTAAACTAAACTTTGGACTGGTGGTGGTGCTTAAGATATCGTTTGTCATTTAGTGTTTCTATAAAAAAAAAAAAAAGAAAAAAACAAACAACTAAAAATAATACTGATAAGATAAAACTACTACGAATTTTACTACCAATAACAATATAAAATGCACTAAGGATTAATGAGCTGCTGGGTTCATGAATATTAATCACGCAGTCTGTGTTCGCTTGAACTGATTTGCTGAAATCAAAACAGGGACAATAATAGGTGAGCGCCAACCAATAAGATTGCTGTTGCGCATTAGTTCCGCCTTGTTTTGTTTGTAACAACTATTAAGCAAAAGAAAATAAACTTGAAGATTTCTCCATGAATGCTGGCTGCTTCTGCACTATAGTAGATCTTTAACAATTCAGATTTGTCTACAAAACAAATGGCAATCCTTTTGCAACAATAAATCTTTAGATCAAAAGGCTTTTAATATAATAAGAAACATGTCCAACTGTGTCCAACCTTTTCACTACCCGAGTAATTCTTCCTTGATTTACTCATGTCTGAATCATTTTTATATTCCATTAAGTCGTAATTTCTCAAAAAAAGAAAAAAGTAGTTCCTTGACAACTATCTAGACATAAACTGTGGAACCTGTTTCTGATCCTGTCAGTGACATAAAAGAATAAAAACCACTAACTTGAGTTAATGTCTTCCACCACCACATCACTGCTGTTCCTTTGCGCAAAGCACTTAACCCCGTGACTCCAGGTAGACCGACCCTTCAATTACAGCATTGTAAGTCTCTTTAGAGAAAAAAAAGCATCCTCTGATAGATGATTATGGTCATTTATAAATCTGCCAGGTGGACCATGTTGAATGTTCGGTTAAAATATGCAGAGAGGTTAGTCTCCTGGATGATGCTTTTGTTTTTTCAGCTCCCACACAAGCGCATGAGTGTTCTTGTGGTAAACAGCCACCTGATAATGTGTGCACTTGAGAGCTACAGAAAAAGGCCAGCGCCGTACTGCGTCCCCACTGAACTCTTTCTCTCTCTCTTGCTCTCATCCTCTCGCCTCTCTGCACTCATTTCCTCCTTCCTCTCAAATTCAAGTGTTCTTATTAACATGCACAATTGAATTGCAAAGCATTAGCTCTGTTGGTCAAATTTAAACTAAGGACCAATCTACTTTGATGTTTTTTCCCCATCTAAGCCTTTGACCTTTCCAGTGCTAATTGGTTTTAACGAAATCACCCAAAGGAACATTGTATTCTAAATGGATTAGGAGCCCTTTGGTAAGTTGTTTTATGAGCCTTGGTTTTCACACTGATTTCTTTCCCCCATCATTACTTTGTAGGGATCTTTATCACAACGTTTAAAGTTTTATAGACAGCTATTGGCTTGAACACATGCGTATGTAGATTTGGTATGGATGGACATAGAAATATTGGTGTATAGTTGTATACAAGTATGTTTACATTCATGCAATAAGACGCATAATCCTGTTATAGGATACTTGTATAAATAGTTTCTCAGTCATCAACCCATAGTACCTATTGGATTAGCTGTTCACCTTTCTTCTCATGTGACGTTCTGTGCGTCTGCGGTCGAGTCCGAGGGGTAAAGTTCAGTGCACTGGAGCTGAAGTAGTGACTCATAGGTACGGACCTCACAAGGGCTCTCTGTGCATGTCAGACTGAATCACTGCAGACCAGACACGGTGAACCTGTTTTTCGTGCATTTGCTCTGAGGAGAGAAGAATTTTTAGGAAGTCTAACCTCATGTGAAGAGTTGAGTCATTGTGTTTTACATTTGTTCCTTCCACATGGGCAATTTCAGTCTTTCTTTTTCTGCTTTTTGATGCTTTTTAGTAGAGGTTGATCTGTTATAATCCACTGAGGACATTTTTTTCTCAACAATATGACGATAAATAAAAAAGAATTCCAATATTGTAGAATTCATAAAATTAAACAGAAATCTTATTTATATTGTCTACATTTGCTATGCTTGGAAAAAAAAAAAAAAAGAAAGAAAGAAATTATTTGAAATAGATAATAGTCAACATTTGAAGTGAATGAAAAAAGTTCATCAAAGCTGTCATAAGACAAGAACAGGTATTGTTTTGGTTTTAAGGCAACTTTCTCTCAAGGTTTTGATCCACTTCAAATGTTGACTGTATAATGTAACCACTGATCTATCTGCTCAAAAAGTTTGGGATCAGTAAGACTTGTAATGGTTTTTAGAGAAGTCACCTATGCTCATCAAGGCTGCATTTATTTAATCAAAAATACAGAAAAAAAAAAAAACCTGTAAAATTTATTCCTGTGATGCAAAGCTGAATTTTCATCAGCTGTTACTCCAGTCTCACGTCACATGATCCTTCAGAAATCATTCTAATATGCTAATATAATATAATATCATAATTAGAATTATCAATGTTGGAAACAGCTGTGCTGCCATTTTTTTTTTTTTTTTTTTTTTGAAACCTGTGATTCTTTTTTTTCAGGATTTTTTGATGAATAACAAGTTCAAAATTCATATTCAAAATATGAATCTTTTCTAACAATGTAAATCTATGCTATGACTTTTTATTACTTTAACACATCCATGGTGAATAAAAGTATTAATTCCTTTTTAAAAAAAAGAAAGAATAAAAATTTACTGACCCCAAACTTTTGAACAATAGCGTATATTGTTAGAAAACCTATTTTAAATAAATGCTGTTCTTTTTAACATTTTATACAGCTTTGCATAACAGGAATAAATTATATTTTAAAGTATATTAAAATAAAATAAAAAATAAATAAATAAAACATGATTTTATATTGTAATAACATTTTGCAACATTACTGTTTTTTTCTGTATTTTTAATAAATGAATACAGCCTTGATGAGCATAAGAGACTTCTTTAAAAAACATTACAAGTCTAACTGATCCCAAACTCTTGAGCGGCAGTGTAACTTGACAGATATATGTTTTACTTTTATTTCTATATTCAGTTTATTTTTAGTAATTCATTTTCAAAATGGTTTTAAGCTAAAATTTACTAGGGTTTGTGTTTAAAGAAAGAAAAAAATAAAAGCCGCGTTGGAAATAAATTAGTAGCTATGGTTATGGTTGCAAAACCTTTTTCCACAATACTTTGTTTTTATTCTGCAGTTATTTTTGTTTGCACCATTTTTTTTCTTGCAATACTTCATATTCTATTGCAATTCTTTATTTTTGTTTGCAGAAAAAAAAAATATATATATATATATATTTTTTTTTTTCTCAATACTTTCATCTTCAGTTCTTCTGTGGCATTTCAGTTATGTGGCATTGAATTGATCATTTTTGTAAAGTTTTTGTAATTTAGTGTTTGTGTTTTGCCATTTTTATACATTTTTGTTGTCGTTACATGTCAACATAATGTCTATCTTTTTTCTATTTCAGTTTTAGTTTTAGTTAACTGTGATAACCCTATAGTTGTCATGGAAGGACAACCATAAATTTTATACATTTTGTTCTCTTTTACTACTAGTGTAATTGTCCAGTGTTTTATCATTTGCACTGAGTAACGCAAAGAAGTGAGTGCAAGCATTAGTCACAGATCCTGGAAGAACATCATCATTTAGCTCTCACGCCACGCTGTCCTTGACAGTTGGAGCTTTGCTAAGTTGCCATGCATTGCCCATCAGGTAATATCCCATAATCCTCAAGGATTCACTGCTTGATGGATGACAGCAAGCAGTCTCCGTGGTAACACCTACTGGGCAGAAGTCATATCTCACAGCTGTAAAACAGACAACATATTCCCTTTCTAATTTCATCTGATTGATGCCTGGACGTAGGGTTACGCTATTAGTTACTTGTCTCCATTTCTCAAACGTCTACGTTTTTTTTTTTTTTTTTTTTTACCCCCCGTCTTCCACTGAGGTGAAAATGTTTTCCATTAGCTGACAGGAGCTCGATGTGGGGAAAAAAAAGAGAGACATAATTAAGACAGGAGGATGTAGCAAGGCGTTAATCAAGCAGACATGCTGTGCGTATATGTGTGTGTGTTTGTGTGTGTGATTCATGTATGCATGTGTGACTCAGAATAAAAATTCAATGACACATGGAAAACCTTAAGTGATGCCTGCCTTCTTTGGGGAAATGGAGATAATTGCTTGAAAGATAAGAATAAAAAAGCAAAGACCAAGCAAAGCTAATTGCTCTGATTCCATCTGAAGGGTAAAGAGATCTGAGTAAAGGCACACGAGGCTTCTGCGCTTGAGAGATGAGTGTTTGTGTTTCTTGATGAGTGTTTAATCATAGCTGGGGTTCAGCTGATAAGGTCATGTAACTGTTAAACTAATTTTAGTTGTGTGATCACAATACAAAGCTACTGTTTCCTCCACAATTGCAATCACAAACAATTTTTTCCTAGCAGTAAGCAAACTTATATTTCTTCAAGTACAGGCTTAGGTACTGTGTGCAGTATTGTCACGCCAGGTGAGGAAGACTAGGCGGATCTAAATGCAGCGTTACACTTTATTTATTAATGAAAACAAATAAGATAATACAATAACAGGAACGTGACAGCTTTGTTAACACAGAACAAAGGTCAAAACAACCTGAGGGCAATTAAACGTATATTAATGATGAATGTGCACAGCGTAATCTGAAACCATGGAAACCAAACAAGCAATGGGAACAAAGAAAAGTAAAACACAAGAAAACCAGGTGACACCAGGTGAAAGTTCATGAAAACTAAGGGTACATTTACATAATAGCAAATGCACTAAAAATGTTTTTCCTTATTATTGTTTTTGTTTTTTGAAAAGTTTTGAAAAGTATAGACGACAATGTTGTCAAAAACGTTCACACGGATCTGCGAAAACTGCTAAAACCACTGTATTATGCATGCCAAGCCAGTAGATGGCAATGTGTATTTTGTGTAGTTTACAAGCAGATGATAAACCCCTAAAAAAGAAAATTGTATTTTCAGCCCCCCAAAGCACTGTTTTTAATTGAAAACTGTGTAATGTAAACACACCCTAATGGAAATGAACATGCAATGTCATATTTTATTATTATCATATAATTATATGTCTGCAGTTTCATCACACTGAAATGAAAATTGTTATCATTTCCTCAATCTGATGTTGTTCCAGATGTACTGGCTGCTATTTTCCATATAATAGGTCCAAACAGATCCAAGTTTAGTCATTATTTACCTATAATTTGATAAAATACAACCTTCTGTCAGGGTGAGTAAATGATGACTTGTTTTCTCTCTCTCAGGTAAACCATAGTTTTCTGGGTAAACTACCCCATTAAGAATGATAGTTATGCATCAGAGCATTAGAAAGACTGAGCTATTTTAAAATCGTAAATAGATTAGAATTGCAATAGTATCAGTACTTCACAAGAATTGTATCAGTATCCTTGTGAAGAATAACTCAGAAATTGCTGGTAAATTTCAGAAACAATTATATGAAACCTTGAAGAAGAATTATTGAAATAGTGATTGATAGTGAATAAATGTTTGATAGTGAACGGTGAATGTTTGATACTGTTTGATAGTGAATAGTGAATGTTTCATGGTGAATAGTGAATGTTTAATAGTGAATAGTCAATATGTGATTGTGTTTGAGTACCTGTCACCACATGGTGAATGTTTGATACTGGTTGATAGTGAATAAGGAATGTTTGATAGTGAATGGTGAATGTTTTATACTGGTTGATAGTGAATAGTGAATATTTAATAGTGAATAGTCAATATGTGATTGTGTTTGAGGTACTGTTAGTGAATAGTGAATGTTTAATCGTGTTTGATAGCAAATAGTGAATGTTTGATAGTAAATGGTTAATGTTAGATAATGAATAGTGAATGTTTGATACTGTTTGATAATAATTATTGAATGTTTTGTGGTGAACAATGTTTAATAGGTAATAGTGAATGTGTGATTGTTTGAGTTACTGTTAGTGAATAGTGAATGTTTGATCATGTTTGATAGTAAATAGTGACAGTTTGATGTTGAATAGTGAGTATTTATTTACGTTTGATAGTGGATAGTGAATGTGTGAATGTTTGATAATGAACAGTGAATGTTTGACACTGGTTGATAGTGGATAGTGAATGTTTTATACTGTTTGATAATAAATATTGAATGTTTTATGGTGAATAATGTTTAATAGGTAATAGTGAATGTGTGATTGTTTGAGTTACTGTTAGTGAATAGTGAATGTTTGATCATGTTTGATAGTAAATAGTGACAGTTTGATGTTGAATAGTGAATATTTATTCGCGTTTGATAGTGGATGGTGAATGTTTGATAGTGAATGTGTGAATGTTTGATAATGAATAGTGAATGTTTGACACTGGTTAATAGTGAATAGTGAAAGTTTTATACTGTTTGATAGTGAATAGTGAATGTTTCATGGTAAAAAGTTAATGTTGAATAGGTAATAGTGAATGTGTGATTGTTTGAGTTACTGTTAGTGAATAGTGAATGTTTGATCATATTTATTAGTAAATAGTGACAGTTTGATGTTGAATAGAGTATTTATTTACGTTTGATAGTGGATAGTGAATGTGTGAATGTTTGATAATGAATAGTAAATGTTTGACACTGGTGACAGTGGATAGTGAATGTTTTATACTGTTTGATAGTGAATAGTGAATGTTTCATGATAAATACTGAATGCTTAATAGGTAATAGTGAATGTGTGATTGTTTGAGTTATTGTTAGTGAATAGTGGATGTTTGATCATGTTTGATAGTAAATAGTTCATGTTTGATAGTGAATAGTGGATGTTTGATCATGTTTGATAGTAAATAGTGACAGTTTGATGGTGAATAGTGAATATTTATTTGTGTTTGATAGTGGATAGTGAATGTTTTATACTGTTTGATAATAAATATTGAATGTTTTATGGTGAATAATGTTTAATAGGTAATAGTGAATGTGTGATTGTTTGAGTTACTGTTAGTGAATAGTGAATGTTTGATCATGTTTGATAGTAAATAGTGACAGTTTGATGGTGAATAGTGAATATTTATTTGTGTTTGATAGTGGATAGTGAATTGTGAATATGTGATCGTGTTTGATAGTAAATAGTTCATGTTTGATAGTGAATGTTTGAATGTTTGATAGTAAATAGTGAATGTTTGTTAGTGAATAGTGAAGGCTTGTAAAACGCACTTTAAGAGTCTTTTTGTTAAAAATGTTTTGATCGTGTTTAAAAGTGGATAGTGAATGTTTGATCATTTTTGATAGTAAATAGTGAATGTTTGATAGTGAATGTTTTCTTGTAAAACATACTCTAAGAGTCTTTGTTTTGTTAACTAATTTTTACAGCGTATATATTCTTATATAGTTATTAAGAAACAACATAATTATTTAACTATTATCTAATTATATATATTCAGAATTCAGTTTTATTCTTATTCCACTGGCAAATTGTTATATACAGTATATTGTATTTCCAATTTGACATCTCCAAACCAATGTGCCTTTGTTCATCTTTTACCTTTCTGTCACAAGAAATGAGTGATCCTTGATATAATAAAATAAGATAGCATCACTGCCTGTGTTGCACAGCACATGTCCCTAGAAATGAAGAAAATTAGCACAGTGTTTAACATAATGAGAAGGACTTTGGGCTTCTGCTTTGATTTCTGGGCACTGGCGATGCAGAGCTGATGAGGAGTGTGTGTGTGTATGTGTGTGAGAGAGAGAGAGCAGATGAGGGTTTACACAAAAGGGTTTTAACTTTTGTCTCACACTAAGGGCCTGCTGCCTGTACTCCAGGCAGTCAAATAGTGTTTGATTCGCTCGACTTGCTCAAAAGGCGGCCAGGGAGAAGCAGATGCACCCTGGGAAAAGGGAAGTGGGCGTAAAAGGGAGAGGAAACACTGGTCTGTGCATGTTTTTGCAGTTTATTTTACCCTTTCTGCAAGGGGACGTCAACAGGCTTGTAGGTTCGTGAATACAATAGATCTGACTAAAGCGAGTTCCTGCATCTTTTTATTTTTCTCTAAGGAACAACTCAAAGCAGCCATGTCAGGGTTTTTTCTTACAGAATATTTGAGCGAATAAACGCCTTCAGTGGTGTTGATCATATCTAAAGTGACAGTTCAGGATGCAAACACTTTGCAAATTTACGTAGTTCACCTGACCTTACCGTTTTCTGTTTACTTTACTTTCTGTTTATACTTGCTCAAAAAATGCATTTAAAAATGATGCTTTCCTATGCACAAAATGGATGCCTGATGGTTGTCAGCTAGCCTTATAGAGCAAAAACTGATTTTTGTGGGGGGCCTTGTTGCCATGGTTACATGCTCCTTTAAGAACTGAAGTGGAGAAAGAAGTGGAGTCAGCGTTGTATATTACGTATAAATCTGTGTTGTTGATATAAATGCCAGATAATGGGAATCAATGGCAGCCATTAGTGTGACTGAAGTGTTTAATTACTTTGTTTGATTACAAGTAAAGACATGCGTAAGCATCGGGACCACTTTAGGGTAAAGATGTTTGGAAAGATGAAACCCTGACATTAGATGTATGACTTCATCATTATCATCCCTGAGGCTCTGATGGGAATAGATTTCAAAACAAAAAAACATTTGAAGAAATGAAAGTGAACATTAGCATTCAATAAAGTGTTTACTCAGTGGGATAAGTGTTGAGGAGTAACTAATTAAGAGTATTACTAACTAAACTACATTTTTTTCATTAGCATAACTCTGTTCAAACTACAAATTAAATTAAGCATTTAAAGTAACAAGCTATTTTTGTCTATTGAGCAAAATGTAGCTCGTCAAAATTCTGTTTATATTAGGCATTGGGAAATCTGATTCATTTCAGTGAATCAATTCATTTGGACAGTTCATGTTAACAAACAAATGATTCCCTGTGCTGAATGCTGCTGTTCACTGGTGCTTTTGTATAAATGAAGCTATTTTCTAGCTTTATTAGATGTATTTACATTTACACTGGTAACACATTAATTGAATTTGTTAACTTTAATTAATGCATATGAGATTAGAACATAACAATGTGCAGTACTTTTAAGAGAATTCATTAATCTTCACTGGGAAAAATGCGGTGCAGAAAAAAAAAATCACTCAAAAATTGCTAGTAAATTTCCACTAGTCTTTTTTTTTTTTTCTTTCTTAGATGTTACTATATTTATAAACACTTTCAATTTGCATTTATACATTTTCTTAGACATTTTTATCCAAAATGCTTTATATTGCATTCAGGGTATATGTTTTGTCAGTTTATTCAGTCCTTGGAAATCAAACATGGCCTTGGCTTATATAGCTGTTTTTTTGTTTGTTTGTTTGTTTGTTTAGTTTGGTGTGTTTTTGTTTAGTTTTTAATGTTTTGTTTTGTGTGTTTTTTTAATTAATTAATTAATTAATTTATTTATTTATTTATTTATTTAACTTTCCGTGTGTGTTGTGTTTTCTCAATTGTTTTGTTTTGTGTTTGTTTGTTTTTGTTTTGCTTGTTTTGTTTAGTGTGTTTTTTTGTTTTGTTCATGCATTTTTTTGTTTGTTTTGTTATTGTGTTTTGTTTTGTTTTGCTTTCATTTTTGTTTTGTTTCTTTGTACTGTTTTGGGTTTGTTTTGCTTTCATTTTTTGTTTTGTTTTTGTGTATTGTTTTGTTTTTAGTTTGTTTTGCTTTCATTTTTTGTTTTGTTTTTGGTTTGTTTTGCTTTCATTTTTTGTTTTGTTTTTGGTTTGTTTCTTGTGTTTTTTGTTTTGTTTTTGTGTTTTATTTTGTTTCATGTGTTATTGTTTTAGCCATTCCTAGCTTCAGTGTAGTTGGCTGCTTTTAATAATAACCTGTAGTTTGCCTTTTTGAAAAATTCTGTGTCAAGTTTAAATTATAACTTTAAAATATAAACTTTAAATTATAAGTTAGCTTGAAGCTACAGGTTTAAGGTGACATTTATAACATTGCATGTAAGCAGAAGTAGTAGTAGAAGTAAACATCCAAATTCCATTAGGAATCATGTTTATCATATTTCTTTGCCACTGGATTTCCACTTATTAAGAAAACTAAAGTTACATCTACTGTTGCTTCACTGACAGATGGGCTGAAGTCCATATTTTTAAAATCTGCTTAATTAAAATTATTGCAGATAGGTTCTCCCTGTTCTAACGAGCATTCATCACACTTACACTGATTTTAATTATGAATACTGCAAGCTACGTGTATTCCCACTGTCTGTTGTGACACTTTTTTGTGGTGATCTACAGCTGTGTGGTTTCTCTTAAATTTAATGAAAACAGGATCTGAGCAAGAACAGCAAACAGCTGAGCGCTTTCTCCCAGAATGCTGTGTGACTACTCATGGCAGTGAACTGCAGTAGCTTAATTAGACTGTGATAGGAGCCCTCCAGTCAAACTGTCACAGGGCAGCAAACTCAGATTTCTGTTTTAGCATGGCCTGTTGCTCTGATTAGCACCTAATGAACAGTTAACGTGCTAATTAATAACTGTGTGAGGTAATGCTTATGTAGTGGTGGATGTGGTTTCTGTTTTGTACTGGAAGATACTGTTGAAATGGTCTTGATATATGGAATTTTGGCACGCTAGCGGTATATGCAGTATGTTGCTTGTATAAAGTATTTACAAGTTGTTTTCCCCCCTCAAGATAATGCTCTAACTTGTATTATTTAAGAAAAAAAAAAGAAAAAGTAAAATCCATACAAAATTAAGTGTTACATTTCTCACAATGTAGCATTTTTATGTCTAATGTAGACAGATTGTAATGTTTTATAATATACTTTGCATTTTAAATGTAAATTTATTTGTTGTCATTTTTATAAATAAATTCAAAAATATTTTCTTGTCTGAAAAAAGAGAAGATATATTAAAAACAAAATTTTCATTTTATTTTATTTTATTTTATTTTTTACGGCATTGGGATCTATTTTTGTTCTTGGAGGGTCTTGTCTCTTTTCCAACTGTGTTCTGTATAATTGCGCTCTATAAAAATATTCTTCCTGGAAATATCTTGACTCATTTAAAATAGATCCCAGTTTCTATGTTTCATTTTAAGGTTGTGTGAAATGACAAGTTGGCAAGAATTTGATTCCTCACTGAGTTATGAGGTAGTAAATGCCATAAATTACACTGAGAGATAGACAGATTATGTGTGTGAGAGAGAGACAGAATAGGGTATTCCATGTTCATTTTAATGAGAAATCCTCCTCATATTGTGTTAACAGCCATACTGACATAACTATGCTATGTTATGAATAGCAATCTAGCATCACTGCATGTCATATGTCACTGTATGGATTTTTCTCTCGCCATATAATGGAGTTATATGGCATCACTCTGCTACTACATCTAAATGTTGACGTGTTTGTTCTGTATGTGATAATGCCAATACCCCGAGGCTGATCTATCTCTGCTTCTGGATATTTGAGAACACTAAAAGAGGAATTCACTAAGAATGAACTGGGCCCACATATAGCGTCATTTATTTCCATGCAGTGTCTTTGTTGCCTCAGCGCCTGTTAAGGAATTATGCAAATCAGGTAACGACACAAACACGCCTCAAAAAAAAAAAAAATAAATAAAAATTAGAGCTGAATGCAATTTGCACTGTGCAATTCCCCATCTTGGTTGCGGAGGATGTACCAGCGGTGGCATACTTCACTGGGATTGTATAGAATGTCTTCACCAGCGTGATCCAGGCAAATGCATCTTTTCATTATGAATCAGGCTGGCCCGTGTACATATTGCATGTAGCAAGCAGGGGCTGTGACATTCAGAATTGAATTGAGAATGTGTTGTTCCCATTTTCATTCCCAATTTAGTTTGTGAACTTGAATTAAGGTAGCAAACAGGATGCAGTTTGTATTTCGATGTATGGGAGAAGAATTGAAATTCAGAACAATCCTGCAGTATTACTGTAATTTAGAATAAAAACAAGTAAAGATGCCAGATGGTTGGGCTGCGGGATGGATAGATAGGGCCTAGATAGACAGATAGATGGTTGATTGATAGATAGAGAGATAAACAGAGTGATAGAGAGATAGCCAGGTAGATACATATAGAGAGATGGACAGATGGCTGGGTGAATAGATAGACTGATAGATAGAGAGATAAATATTGATGGATGATAGAGTGCTGGAAGGATGAACACAGATAAATGATGGATGGATGGATGGATGGATTGACTGATGGATGAATGGATTTATGGATGATTAGCTAGAAGGTAGATAATTACAGTTTTTCTCAGTCGCTTTGGTGCATTTCTCAAATCATCCTTAATATTTGCAAAGAAGTATGTGCATTTCTCAAAACAGTTTGTACAAACAGCACAACATAATGGATTACCTGCAAAAGCCTGTAACTTACTCAAAATCTTTAGTTCATCTATCAAAAGTAAGTATTTATGTCAATGAACATATCAGTGCCATCAGAATGAAAAGTCCTTGCGTCATTGTTTACAAACAAGATAGTCAAAATGAATAGTCATGTTGTCAGTAACAGTGCACTCTGTTAGCATTACCTGATGTAAACAATGGCAGTAGTTTGCATGACAGTAACTGTATTGAAATGCATAAGGCTGCACTTCTTATGTATGCCATATATCCATTTCAAAAGTACAAATTTACACATTACTGCATGTGAGATATTGATTGAAAGAGACTGGATAGGATTCACAGTTACACTTTGACTAATGGTCTGACAGAAAAAAAAAAAACAAAAACAAAAAAACAAAAACTACACAATGTCATTGTGATAGAAAAGAAAAAGAAATATCCCTGTACACATACATCACTGAGACGTCTGCATTTACATCTGCAAGACATTTTTTACTGTTCGCTCATCTGTAATACATCGATAGGACGTTTCCTATCAGGTATCAAATAGGCGTTTATTAGATGTCTTTAATGTAAGATGTTTATGATTTAGAATGTATGTTAAACTGACATCTTGCAGACATACGTGTGCTATCTGGGATAGGCACAAAAGTGTAAATACTAAATTAGAAAGCCAAAACAGGAATCACCCCTTAGGCAGAACTTTGCTTTTGCATGCAGCACTGTATGAGGAATTTCAGAGAACTGGTTTATCATTGGTTGATTTACAGTCTCTTTATTAGTGAAAGTCAAGATTCACCTGCACAGTGCATGGCAAATTTACAAAAAGACTAATAGAAATGTATAGAAAATATACTTGGCAGTTTATGACAACTAGATCAACCATTTTGCATTTAATGACTTATATGATGAACTAATGACTAGATGTTTTGAGAGGTAAGACTATTGCACAGAGAACTATATAATACATTTTGAGCAACATGACATTAGCAACTGATAATGTAGGAAAACGCAGACAAATGTACATAATCGATTGCATGAATGTACCAAACCAATCGCAGCTTGTTCAAAAGAACGAGAAACTGCTATTATGATGTGCACAAGTGACTACATGATGTGGAGGTTGAACAAGTAGTTTTGAGAATTTCATTTCTAATCTGAGAAATGCACCAAAGCGACTGAGAAAAACTGTAATAGAGTGCTAGAGGGATGGATATAGATAGATAGATAGATAGATAGATAGATAGATAGATAGATAGAATGACATGGATGGACACAGATAGATGGATGGATGGATGGATGGATGGATAGATGATGGATGGATGATATATAGATAAAGGATAGATAGATAGATAGATAGATAGATAGATAGATAGATAGATAGATAGATAAAGGATGGATGGATAGATAAAGGACGGATAGATAGATAGATAGATAGATAGATAGATAGATAGATAGATAGATAGATAGATAGATAGATAGATAAAGGATGGATGGATAGATAGATAGATAGATAGATAGATAGATAGATAGATAGAATGACAGAACAATATATAGAATGACAGAACGATAGATAGAATGACAGAACGATAGATAGATAGATAGATAGATAGATAGATAGATAGATAGATAGATAGATAGATAGATAGATAGATGATGGATGGATGGATGGATAGATGATGGATGGATGGATGGATGGATGGATAGATGATGGATGGATGATAGATAGATAGATAGATAGATAGATAGATAGATAGATAGATAGATAGATACATAGATAGATAGATAGATAGATAAAGGATGGATGGATAGATAGATAGATAGATAGATAGATAGATAGATAGATAGATAGATAGATAGATAGAATGACAGAACAATAGATAGAATGACAGAACGATAGATAGAATGACAGAACGATAGATAGATAGATAGATAGATAGATAGATAGATAGATAGATAGATAGATAGATAGATAGATAGATAGATGATGGATGGATGGATGGATAGATGATGGATGGATGATATATAGATAAAGGATAGATAGATAGATAGATAGATAGATAGATAGATAGATAGATAGATAGATAGATAGATAGATAGATAGATGGATGGATGGATGGATGGATAGATGGATGGATGGATGGATAGATGATGGATGGATGGATAGATGATGGATGGATGGATGGATGGATGGATGGATGGATAGATGATGGATGGATGATATATAGATAGAGGATAGATAGATAGATAGATAGATAGATAAAGGATGGATGGATAGATAAAGGACGGATAGATAGATAGACAGATAGATAGATAGATAGACAGACAGATAGATAGATAGATAGATAGATAGATAGATAGATAGATAGATAGATAGATAGATAGATAGATGATGGATGGATGATATATAGATAAAGGATAGATAGATAGATAGATAGATAGATAGATAGATAGATAGATAGATAGATAGATAGATAGATGATGGATGGATGATATATAGATAAAGGATAGATAGATAGATAGATAGATAGATAGATAGATAGATAGATAGATAGATAGATAGATAGATAAAGGATGGATGGATAGATAAAGGACAGACAGATAGATAGATAGATAGATAGATAGATAGATAGATAGATAGATGATGGATGGATGATATATAGATAAAGGATAGATAGATAGATAGATAGATAGATAAAGGATGGATGGATAGATAAAGGACAGACAGATAGATAGATAGATAGATAGATAGATAGATAGATAGATAGATAGATAGATATGGATGGATGGATGGATGGATGAATGGAGAGAAGTGGATGGATGGATGGATGGATGGATAGATGAATGGAGAGAAGTAGAGGGATAGATAAGGATGGATGGACAGACAGATAGATAGATAGATGGATAGATGAATGGAGATAGATGATTGATAGAGAGGTAGAGAGATAGATATACAGTAGATACATGATGGATGGATGGACAGACAGACAGATGATTGATAGAGAAGAAGAGGGATTGATACAGATAGATGATGGACGGATAGATGGATGATTGATAGAGAAATAACAGGTATAGATAGATAGATAAACACACAATCTTAATCCATGAACTTACTCCACTACATGGAAAACAATGATAGATGGACCAATGCCTAAGACCAGACACTTCTCCCTCCTCCATCCTCAAGTTTTTAATGTTTTACTTCAGACTTCCTACTGGCGGTGCGAATGATGGCCCTAGGGGAAAATTTACTTGTCGGAAGATCGCCCTGGTGGCTATTTCCTGTAACTACTTGGTGTGAAAGCCCCTGTGGACAGATTCTTCAACCACTTCCTTTTTCTGAAGGTCTGATTTTGTGTTTGTGAGCCAATCGTGTGCACATGTCCTCTACTCCTGTTGCAACGTCTACATCAAACATGTTGACGCATCAAGGCTAATGCTTTGCGCTAATCCATAGGGAGTAATTCAGTCCCCACCTGCAATGCTATTTTGACATGATGTGGAACCGAAACATTAAATCTGTCTTCTGCCGCAGAGGAAGACACAATCTGTTCGACGTCCGTTATGTCTCGGTGAACATTGTAAAAATGTCAGTGATGACATTTTCAAACATTTGTCTGTCAGCCATCATTAACTGCAGGTGCATTTGTTAAAAACCTCTCGTGTTGATGAGCTAATTGTAAAATTGCATCTTGGCTGAGCTTTTTGACTGCACTGACTGTAATTCAGCAGATTCATAAACAGGCTTCACACTCTCCTGCTTAAAATGCAATACTTAATTTATGGCCACACAGGTCAGCATGTAGTTGACCCTGCAGTAGCCTCTGGCTAACAGGAGATAAAAGAATTCAAGATGCTTCAAACGAGATGGAGAGAGAGTTTGAGAAAGACAGAGGCGTTTTCTAAAGAAGCCATTAGTCCCTTCATTAGTGTTGGGGCAAACCGCGTCACTCCGAAATTAGGTTTGACACTTTAAATTGGTCTTTGTGGACATGGAAGATTTAGTTATGCTAATAATATTTCTGTTTGTCGCGGTTGCTTTAATTAAAGTCCAATGATGATAATCCAAGTCATGGATAATTGACATTTCTTTGATTAATTGCAGGTCAATTGGGGTTCTGCAGAGGGTAGCATCACAGAATGAGTAGTGTCTACTTGCATCGTCGTTTTACTAGTACACACAGTAACCATGTGACAACTTAAATGAATTAACTAGTGGGTGAGCTTCTTGAATGGGACTCTGAACCTCAACGATTGAAAACAAAAGTCTGAAAGATAAATGGATTACGGTTGTTTCACAAACGTAAATCTAATGAAATGCTCAAAACCGATTTATCAGTGACTGAACGCAGCTTGCAAACATTTCATTTTCTGCAGAGGCTCATGGCTGTAAGATCTGATAAAGAAAAAAAAGATCATTGCATTTATTAGATATTGTAAATTATGTTTTAAACATATAATAAAATTAAAATGTTTTACATATATATTTTGCCACTTATTTATTTATTGTTCAATTCACTAAAGTCAAGATGGGTCATAGATATATAGAGGATTCATTTATTGTGTCTGTCATGTCATGTGACAGATGAAAAACTGAAAGACTAAGACATTTATGTTACTTATAAATTATATTTGGGTGCACTATAAATATTTCCTAATTCAGAATATGATCAAAATTGCGTAGGTGGGTGTGTCTGGGTAATTTGCTGTTGAGAATGTAACATTTAACAAATTAATTAACTCAAATTAACAAACTGACCTGAATAAAGATTTGTTTATTTTGGAAAAAAAAAAAAGGTTGAAAGAGAAAGTCAGTATAATGGTCCTGTTTTCTCATAACTAAAATTAAAGGGGTCATCGGATGCCCATTTTCCACAAGTTGATATGATTCTTTAGGGTCTTAATGAAAAGTCTCTAATATACTTTGATTAAAAATTCTCAATGGTTTTGTAAAACAACACCCTTTTTACCTCTGCAAAAATCATCTCATTCTAAGGGGTTGTTCCTTTAAATGCAAATGAGCTCTGCTCACCCCGCCCCTCTCTTCTCTCTGGAAAGACGGTCTTGTTTACATTAGCCGCATTTAGCGCGTTTAGCCGCTAAACTTGCTAACTACCACGTTATAAGGAAAGGCGATCGCAAAGATTCATTAAAAACGCTTATACTCACTTCTGCTGTAAGTGAAGCTGGATCACGAATGATTCGCACGAACATAGACGGATATATGTAGCTCGGGAGGCGCATTCCATTCACAAACAAATGTAATCCACTGCATCTTCAGCGGCTCAGATGTTGGGTGTAAATGACGACCACTATGTTCATTATTACATCCAGCAACACAACACCTCAATCGCTCAATCTGAGATATTCTGGTCTACCTTACATCCCTACTTTGGCATCGAAACAAGGAAAGTTACTGGACTGTGACAGCTGATCTGAGGTAAGAGCACATGCCAATCAACTTTCGTGGGAGCGGCCTCTCACCGACAGGCATCTGAGAACGGTTTGATTTGAAAAGGAATATTATTTTTACAGATTAATTAAAAACCACTGCGTGGATTTTTATCATTATAGGGTAGATGTGTATATACACTGCCAACACACATTAATGTTCAAACAACATGTAAAAGTGAAGTTTGCATCCGATGACCCCTTTAACAATCATTTTATGATATAAGCATTAAGTAGACGAGGACAAAGACAGAGAAAACCCAAGCGCAGTTTTGTGATGGTGGTAATCCCAAAACATACTATGAATTAAATCCAAGACATGAAAGAAAACATAAACTATGAGCTTGTCTTGCCTATAAACAATGATCTGACACATGGAATAGCAGAATGTACTTAAATACATAACAAACTAACATGAGAAATATGAGGACTTAAATACAAATCTGTGGGTAAATCACGTGACAAAAACAATCAATGACTATATGGAATAGCTAAAGAAGATGAGACAAATGAAAGTGAACCAGTGAGAGAATTATGACGGTGTTTTAGTGCCATGTAAAAACACAAACAAAAACAAACTAAGATTATGAGATTAAAGTCATAATATTTCAAGAATAAGGGTGAAATTATGAGAATAAAGTCAAAATATTTTGAGAATAGAGTCGAAATATTATGAGAATAAAGTCGAAATTTTAAGAGAATAAAGTCGAAATACTACAATAATGAAGTTGAAAGATTACGAGATTAAAGTCATAATATTTCAAGAATAAAGGTGAAATTATGAGAATAAAGTCAAAATATTTTGAGAATAGAGTCGAAATATTATGAGAATAAAGTCAAATGTTTAGAGAATAAAGTCGAAATGTTTTTAGAGTTTAAATCGTAGAAATTAAAGTTATAATATTTTGAGAGTATATCTTATATTGCACATGAAAAGGCCCGGATTGAAAGCACCGAGAGTTGAATACTGTGCATCCGAGTGGCCACATCATCTTACTAAGATGAGGAAGAGTAAATTTTAATTAAGAGAG
Organism: Cirrhinus mrigala; assembly: GCA_036247105.1. Classification (NCBI taxonomy): domain Eukaryota; kingdom Metazoa; phylum Chordata; class Actinopteri; order Cypriniformes; family Cyprinidae; genus Cirrhinus; species Cirrhinus mrigala. The sequence continues at coordinate 13,147,359 of CM070007.1, read as the reverse complement.
CTTAATATCAGCAGTTTAATATAAAAAATATCAAATATTTCGACTTTATTCTTGTAATTTCGACTTTATTCTCGAAATATTATGACTTTATTCTCATAGTATTTAGACTTCATTCTCAGAATATTTTGACTTTATTCTCATAATTTCGACTTTATTCTCTAAATATTAAAACTTTAATCTTGTAATCTTAGTTTTAATTTATTTATTTATTTTTTATGTGGCACTCAAACTCCGTTGTAGAGAACAGAACTAACAAGATAATAAAGATTAAACAAGATAATGAACCAATGAAAACATGACAAGAGAAACAAGTGGTAAACAGGTCACATGACATGAAACAGAAAATACATGACAACAACCAAAGTAAAAGATGTGACTAAATAGACTTAAAGGGACAGTTCACCCAAAAATTAATTACACGTGTCGTGACACTCTTGTGAGCGCATGTCGAAGACTGACAGGGGGGAGAAGAAATTGTTAAATTCATTATTTTTTATTTCTTCACGCACAAAAAGTATTCTCGTCACTTCATAATTACAGTTGAAACACTGATGTCACATGGACTATTTTAATGATGGCCTTACTGCCTTTCTGGGCCTTGAATGTGTCAGTTGCAGGGTCAGAAAGCTCTAGGATTTCATCAAAAATATCTTCATTTGTGTTCCAAAGATGAACGAAGGTCTTACAGGTTTGGAACGACATGAGGCTACTTCTCCTTTAGTACTCTGCTTGTTTGGCTGTGGTTTATTGTACATATTTTGAGCACCAGTCATCAGAGGTAGATCTCTGCTTTATTTGTCAGCAAGAGTTGTGCTGATCAGCTGTAAAGTACAATGCAGAATGGCATCAAGAGGCTGGAGCCTCCACATTGTGTTTGTGTAAAATGCCAGTGCAGCTGAGTCGTCTGTGCTTTCACACAATAAAGAATAGAAGCCCAAAGGGACAAGAAACCTCTCGGTGTCTCTCTCACACCCCTATATTCAATTCTTTCTTTCTTTCTTTTTCTTTCTTTCTTTCTTTCTGTCTTGAAAAAATCTTGCATTATATTGCTAATGGCAAGCTTTTTTTTTTTGCTTTTGCTTTAAGATGTGTGGCTTTCATCCACTCAAAATACATCTGGGAGTTTCTGTGCTAAGTTTAAAGAATAATTGATAAAATACATCTTGGTATATAGTAAGTACAGTACTTGTAGAAAAGATAAAAAGCAAATATCTCATCTTCTTATGGTTTATATTGCAGGGTCTGCATATGTTCTGCTCTCTCCAAGATTTTTGATGTGTTTCTCTCTCAGTTTCTAGATCAAGTCCATATTTTCAGAGGATTTTTCTCTCGTTAAATCGTTGAAAGTTAATCTATATTAAAATGGCCTTGGGGTCTCTTACAGTGCATGAGAGTTAAAGGGTTGAGAGGTTGTGATTCTTTCCTAACCAAGTTGGGCACAACTCCAAATTTCTTCCCATAATTTGTTTCTCTTCTTATTTAGATGACTTCTCTCTCTGTGGCAGCCTGATATTGCTTGGTTTGAACAATCTGTTCTCCATATTTAGAGTGGAGGTCATGAGCCAAAACACTGTTTTTACCCAGTTACAGATATCAGTGTCCGTCTGTTAGGTGGCACGGCTTCTGCAGAAGCCACTTGGATGTACAGTAGTCTCGTTTTGTAAAGAAAAAGGGTTTGAACAGTGTATAAGCTACTTTTTTCCCCCTCTCATACTTTTTTTTCATGTCTCATGACTTTTATCTGCTGAAACAGACACGGAGTAGCCGCTACTACCAACATGACTCAAAGTGACAGCTTGTTTGTCGCCCCGCTTCAGGGAAGAGGCCTGTTTTACACTAGGCAAAGCTATCAAAGGAAAATGAATATGCAAATGAAACCCATCATCTCAAACCTACCTAGACCTGTACAGGAAACACAGCAGCATCTGACAGTAGGAAATGGCCGTAATTATGTAAAATGTCAACGTGAGGGACCATGTGTTGCGACGGTGACTTATAATCATGGCTGCCCTCTGTCAGTTGCTGTCTTCCGCCTTGCGTTTGTTAAGAAAATGTAAGCACTGAGCCTTTTATTAATTATATAACTGTCTGTCATTTGTGTGATGCTGCACATGTATGTTCTTTTTGGTTTTAAAGGTAATTAAGTCATGGTGGAAGTCAGTCGTTCTTTGTTTGAGTGCACTGACTGTGCTAAATTCATTTTGGAAGTCATTTTAGAAACTTGTTTAGACCAGTTTCGTCTACAATTTAGTGTATGCCTTTGTATACAGTTGAAGTCAAAAGTTTGCATACACCTTGCAGAATCTGCAAAATGTAAATTATTTTACCAAAATAAGTGGGATCATACAAAATGCATGTTATTTTTAATTTATAATATTTCACATAAAAGACATTTACATATAGTCCACAAGAGAAAATAATAGTTGAATTTTTAAAAATGACCCCGTTCAAAACTTTACATATGCTTGATTCTTAATACTGTGTTGTTACCTGAATGATCCACAGCCTTTTTTTTTTCATAAAAAAACTCATATGCAACTATTACAGAAGGTTCAAACGCTCACTGATGCTTCACAGGGAAAAACGATGCATTAAGAGCCAAGGGTGTAAACTTTTGAACAGAATGAAGATGAACATTTTTGTTATTTTGCCTAAATATCTTATTTTTTTCATTTTGTACTGCTCTTCAGAAGCTACAGAAGATACTTACATGTTTCCCAGAAGACAAAATAAGTCAAATTTACTATGATCTTCAAATTTCAAAAGTTTTCACTCCTGGCTCTTAACGCATTACAGTATGTTTCCTTCTGAAGCATCAGTGAGTGTTTACAACTTCTGTAAAAGTTGCATATGAGTCTCTTAGTATGAAAAGATGGATCTCAGAATCATACAGTCATTGTTGGAAAGGGTTCAAATTCACAAAAATGCTGAAAAACCAAAGAATTTGTGAGACCTGAAGGATTTTTCTGAAGAACAGCAGGCAGTTTAACTGTTCAGGACAAACAAGGCACTCATGAACAACTATCATTAAAAAAAAACACAGCTGTGGATCATTCAGGTAACAACACAGTACTAAGAACCAAGCGTATGTAAACTTTTGAACAGGGTCATTTTTATAAATTCAACTTTTTTCTCTTGTGGACTATATGTAAACGTCTTTGTGAAATATCTTACTGAGGTCATTACTAAATAATAAAAAAAATAACATGCATCACTCTTATTTTGGTAAAATTAACATTTTGCAGATTCTGCAAGGTGTATGTAAACTTTTGACTTCAACTGTAAGTTGATGATATGACTCTTTACTTTAGCTGATAAACTATAAAAATATTGACAGCCAATAGGAATCCATCCTGCGTTAAAGAGCTTGAGTATTTAAAGCAACAAACAATAGGACTTATGCGCTTACAATAAACAGAATGTCACAATGCATTGGTGTGGATGCTAATATAGTTATCATTATATTTGTCTTTATAGTTATCATTGTTTTAGACCTAGATAAGCCTAGGCAGCTGTATATGCCCATGTATTTGCTAGATTAAGAGGGCGACACATTTTACCCCACTCTACCTTACAGTGCCACCATAAAGTTAAGAGAAACACAGAGTAAACACATTTTTCAAGCCGTTATCATTCTCAGTGGTGCATGCAGTGAAGCATGTGGAGGCATTTCATGGGGTCGGCGCTGTGAATGTGTGATGCGCGTGCATGCATGAGTGTTTGACGTTCTGGATGGCTAGTTCAGCAGCTCCCGCTGTATTCTCGCTGACCCTGAGGCTAAAAGCTCTCACAGATCATAGAGCCCAAGGTCATGGTTGAGAACTATCAAGCTCAGTCCCACCTAGCTTAAAGCCTCGAAGGCCGATTGAGTCCAGCCTGTTGATACAAAAGGGAAGTAAACACAACATCACGAGGGGCCAGGAACAAACAATTGAAGGCATTTGGGAAAATGAGCATAGCTATCCCTCAGCCCGTAGGCGCCGCTGGCTTCTAAATAAGAAGTCTTCTGGACTTTACTGAGGAGTAGATGTCAAAATTTCTCATCTTTTGGTACTAAGTTGATGATAGTAAATTAAAATTGAAACCACAACTTGGCAATGCATTGATGTAAACATTGTTAGTTTATCTTGTGTGAATGTAAACAAACAGGACAAACATTATTTGTGCAAGCTGCATCAATGTTGAGAGCTCTAGCACTGTTATTGTTACTTGAATTTTGCTACTGTACCTGTCCTGGAAATTGAAATATGTAAAGTCTCCTGTAGCTCATTTTTGGCTCGAAAAAGAAACTGTCTGCAATGAATATTAATGTGATGGAGAGGACTAAAAGTAATAAATAAGTCAGTGCATATAGATTTATTTGACTTTTGGTTTTCTTTTCACAGGTGATTCTGATTCTCACCAAGCTGTATGACTTTCACCTTGGCAGTGTAACGGAAAGCACTTTATGGAGGTGAGCTAAAATCTTTTCCTCCCTCTCCCATCTCTCTTCTCCTATCTTAGCTCTTTTCTCGTTTTGCATTACACTTTCTATCCCAGGCAAAGTGTATGAGCAGTATATGAGTATGTACATCAGCAAGAACTTACAATGTATTAAACAGTATTAACTGCACATTCATAATTTTAATTTATCACATTTTTGAATGGACAAAACATTTTATTTCATTTTATTGTTGTAATAATTTATACTGTCATTTAGAAAGTAGCTAAGTATAGCCTGTTGCTTAAAATCTCCATATTCAGAGCAGAAAAAAAGGCTTTGACGTTGATCCAAACCACGAAAGTCCTTTACAATCTAAATTTAATTTATTTTGTCATCTCTTTGTAATCCTTATTGCCTCTGTTAGATTCTCGTTTACTGGTGTTTTTGGATGCTTTGTGCAATTGAGAGTGATAGGAGCAGCCTTATCTTTCACACGGTCAACTGAACACTTCAATTTGGACAGAGAGAAGCTCCGTATTGAGGTGCTTAAGTCTGGCGATTTGCGATGACGTCTGATTTGAGATGACAAGTGCAGTGCTCTTTTCATGAGCTGCTAGGGCAGAAGGGTTTCAAGGTTAATGGGTTTTCTGAAAATACACTGAATGATTTTCCTAGTAAAGGATGCATCTCATTCTATGTGCAATATAAGTACAGGCTTTGATAGGTCAGTATTATTCTGTAATAACTGTACAGTTAAGCAATTACTGTCTTTACATCAAAACAAATTGTCATTTTCAAATGGAAAAGTGCCATACTTAAAGATGAAAAAAAATAAAACTGTAAATGCTGATTTAACAAACCTTGAAGGTTGAATGTTTAAGGGACATAGATAAATTTGTGTTTCTATTTTTTATCATATTACTTTTGTAGTCCAGGGTGAAAGACACTTTACAAAACTCTTCACCTTGTGAACTCTTCAGATTGTGAAGCCAAAAAGTTCACAATCTATTAATCACAATGTTAACTGCATATTCACAGTTCTAAGTTATCACATTTATGTGTGGACTATTTTTATTTTATTTTATTTTATTTTATTCAAGACAGAAAAAAAGAAAGAAAGCAAGAAAGAAAGAAGCTGGAGATGAAGAGAAAGCAAAAATTCACAATCTGTTAATCACAATGTTAATTGCATATTCACAGTTTTAATTTATCACCACATTTCAGTGAAAATAAAACTTATTTTATAAACCTATTTATAATAAACATATTTTATTTTATTTCTACACTTATAACTGTTTTAATGATTTAGCCAAGTTAATTAAAGGCTTTTTTTACTATACAAGTGCCTTATTTTATTTTATTTTATTTTATTTTATTCAAGACAGGAAGAAAGAAAGAAAGAAATCTTATCTCTAACTTATCTTATTTTATTATTTTAGCATAGTATATGGGCCATGCATGCCATGGTAATATTAATGAAGATGAAGCAGTTTGAATTTTATAATAATTTACTATACTGTATTATTTATTATATTTAGTTATGTAGTACTACTATTTTTTTTACTATCTTTTTATTTAATTTAATTTAATTTAAAATTAATATTTTAGTATATGGGCCATGCATGCCATAGTAATATTAATACTAAAAATGAAGCAGTTTGAATTTAATTTATTATATTGTATTATTCAATATATTTCGTTATGTAGTACTACTATTTTCCTAGTCATTCAATGGTTTTATTTTATTTTATTGCTGATGTGCATAATTTGATGTGCATAAATATAGTATATGAAAAATATAGTAGCTAAACACAATAGCCTACCAACTTCAAATCAACAGTACCACAAATGCAAACACAAACCCAAGTGTCATGACGTTGACTGAATTCTCACACAGTTGTGTAGTCTAGCCTGCTAAACCCCGCGGCTGTGTGCGGCCTCAGTTATAATACATCACAATGACTGCTCCCACAGCAATGAAAGTATGTATTGACAAAATGATGGCTCGCTAATACTCAGTTTTCCACAAATCAGGCCTCTGGGGAGTTCTGTGCTCATTTACACAGGCTAACAACAAATCTAAGTGCAACCCTGGCGTCGATTGCCATTTTCTTTCCGGGTCTGCATTTAGCTCTGGTCACTGATGGTGTTTCATGATATAATATACTTCAGAGCCCACACATCTTTATTCTTAATTGAGATCAAGGTTCAATTAAGATGGAGGTGGATTTTGAAGGAGCAATTGGTGAAGTTTAGTTCCGCTAGCAGAAAACTAGACAGCTGTTGACTTTTTGAGAAAGGTCAGGGCATGAGCATCGCTCTGAGAAACGGCGTGTCAGTTTTAATGAACAGCATGACCTTAAACAATGGAGCCGGATCAGTCATTTTTCCAGATAATATTCAAAGTGAACGAACCCCTCTGTGTGTGGATGTGAAGGAAATATCGATGCCAGTAATAGAACTGACACTTGTTTTGCTCAAAGCACTGTACCTCTTTCTCATGCAAACATCCTGGGTTCTCAGAGGAAGAGGAAAGACCTAATACCTTATTTATTATTCATCAGCAACAAATAGATGCAAAATGGAACTTTTAAGTTCTGAAACACTGCTGCACTTCAATAGGATACGAGTTAAATGAGAAGTTCACTTCCAGAACAAAAATGCACAGGTAATTTACTCACTACCTTGCCATCCAAGATGTTTGTGTCTTTCTTTCTTCAGTCGTAAAGAAATTATGTTTTTTTTTCAGGAAATAATTACAGAAATGTTCTCCATATAGAGGACTTCTATGGTGCCCCTGAGTTTGAAATTCCAAAATGCAGTTTAAATGCAGCTTCAAAAGTCTCTAAACGATCCCAGCTGAGGAATAAGGGTCTTATCTAGTGAAACGATCTGATATTTTCTAAAAAAAAAAAAAAACCTGACAATTTCTATACTTTTTAACCTCAAACGCTCATCTTGTCTAGTTCTGTGTGAACTCTGTGCATTCCGGTTTAAGACAGTTAAGGTATGTCAAAAAACTCCCATCTCATTTTCTCCTCCAACAAAAAACAGCAACGATTTTGAAGTTTGAGGAGTTTTTCGACCTACCCTAACTGTCTTGAACAGGAGGTGCACAGAGTACGCATGCACACTGCAAAGCTAGACAAGACATTTGAGGTTAAAAAGTATATAAATCATTGATTTTTTTTAATTTTTTTTATTTTTTTTATAATATAAGCTCTTTTAGAGCTCTTTTAAGCTGCATTGAAACTGCATTTTGGAAGTTCAGACTCACGGGCACCAGAGAAGTCCACTATATGAACATTCCTGAATTTTTTTCCTCAAAAAAACATAATTTCTTTATGACTGAAGAAAGAAAGATATGTCATCTTGGATGACAAGGTGGTGAGTAAATTATCTGTAAGTTTTGTTGCTGCAGCCCAAATTCAAAATAATGGAGAGAGTTTTTCCTTCTGTCACCTCCTCCTCATACTTTGTGCCCATGCGGCTTGCCAGATTGGGACACACATCAGGAATCAACACAATTTACAATGAAAGGCGATGTTTTAGTTTGCCTCTGGTTGAATCTGTGATCTCTGACCCAGTTTGTTAGCTGGTTTCAATGGCTGCAATACACTGTGTTTTCCGCCAACTGGCAACCCGGAGTGTCGAGATCCTATTGGGTAATTTGCCAGTGGGTGAAATCACACAGACCAAAACAAAAACAGACATTCACACATATTTAAAAGCAACTGTCTGTAGCATTGTTGTTTGAAGAAACAATTATATGAACTTAGCTTGTTTCCTAAAAATCTGCTTTATTTTAATGCTTTAGTACAGTCAAAACAAAAAAAAAATAATAATAAAATAAATAAATGAATAAATAAAGGAGAATAGTTTTTGTAAGCACCAATTAGACTTTGTTTTTCTTTTCCTTAAAGAGATAGTTCTCCCAAAAATAAAAATCACCCCATGATTTACTCACCCTCAAGTCATCCTAGGTGTATATGACTTTCTTCTTTCAAACAAATACAATCTGAGTTATATTAAAAAATGTTCTGGCTTTTCCAAGCTTTAAAATTGCAGTGAATGGGTGTTGAGATTTTGAAGTCTAATAAAGTGCATCCATCCATCATTAAAAGTACTCCACACAGCTCTGGGGAGTAAATTAAGGCCTTCTGAAATGAATTAATGCAGTTGTGTAAGAAAAATATTTAATACGTTAAAAATCGCAATCTCTCACTTCTACTAATTGTCGTACACGTTCACAAGAGAGTGGCGTTTCAGCTGATGACGCAGCAAGTAGATGTCAGCTCCAGTGATAATATGCTAGTCTCATGAGAACTAAGTTCTGTTTACAGCAAAAGAAAACCAGTCTATTCTTGGTTTATATTGAAATCCTCCAAAAAATTTCATTACAAATCCTCATTTTATACCTCTAATTCATGACGCTTACACTGTGCCTACATCCTACGTCATCTGCTGGAAAGCTACTCTCTTGTGTACATGTGTATGACAGTTAACGGAAGCTAACACTTTATAAAGTGTGTACAGTTTATAACGTTTAAATATGGATATTTTTCTAACAGAAATGCATCACATTGCTTCAGAAGGCCTTTATTAACACCCTGGAGCCATGTGGAGTACTTTTTATTATGGATGGATGCAGTTTATGGGACTTTAAAATCTCAACACCCTTTCACTGACATTATAAAGCTTGTAAAACCCAGGTTATTTATTTATTTATTTATTTATTTTAATATGACTTCAGTTGTATTCATCTAAAAAGGAGAAAGTCATATGGACCTAGGATGGCTTAAGGGTGAGTAAATTATGGGTTAATTTTAATTTTTGTGTGAACTATCCCTTTAAAGAGATTACTTCCTAAAAACATTGATTATGTTAATTTTTAAAAGAGTATTCTATCTTTGTCTTTTTTATGGAGTAGTTGATTCCTGAAAAATGCAGAAAATATGATGGTTGCTCAATTTTTGTTTATTTGTTTAGAAATTGTGTGTATGAAAAATGCGAATGACACCCATCTTGTACAATGAATGTATCTTCAGTTTGACCAGGGAGTGTCTTCATAATGGTGCAAAAAATGCTAGAAATGACAGATTGCTCTGTTTGCATCAATATTTGCACTGTGTAAGTGTGACCAGAACTCAGTGATAATTCTATTCAAACATAACATGATCTGTTGAACCTGCTCTAAAACTGCATATAGTTGCTTTTGGACCACCAGCCTCCATTGTTTGCATCCGTTGGACGTTGTTGCCTAGGGGGGTCATGCAAGGGTGACTGCTGACAGACTTTCAAATTGCATCATTTTGGCAGCGGCAGGTCCGATATAGAGTTGATATTTCACAGGTCAGCGCGTGCAACACCAGTCAGACCTTTCAGAGCACGACTTACCTGATGTCCCTGACCTTTTAAAGAAGTCAGAACTTACCTCTCAGCGAGAAGAAAAACAAGAACTTTGCCAATGTTCATTTTCCCCAGGGATTCTCTTTGTGCCATTTCTTATTAGGGGGGAAAATCGTCTAGCTGTCTTTACAATCTTTGTGGATTTATGGAATTGACATATGCTGGCCTTCCAAACAATGCACTCCGATCAGATAAGACAGACATTTATATTGCAGTGCGCCACAGAGGTATTTTAAACTCTTTTGACCTTAACATAAAATATAAACTTGTGAAAACTTGACTAAATAAATAAATCTTAACAAAGTTAACTCTAAATACAAAATCCTTTCTAATGATAGAAAGTTATTTGGACTCTGAGTGTGAATATTATTGTATTATATTATACTATATTGGGTGTGTGTGTGTGTATATATATATATATATATATATATGCGATAATGATACTGAGTTGCTCTCGACACATATTATACGTCCATCAAATACTTTTTCTTCAAACTCGCTAAAATACCAGCCTCAGCCCAATCAGAAGTACCGGTACTTACAAAGAAACCTATACACCTGAGCCTGATAAAAATGCATTTTTTAAAGAAAGACGTCAGATGGATTTAGCTGGTTTTGCATCTGAACTCTTCATATATATTATGACCGAATACCGGCATGGCTGTGATTCAGCCATAGGTAATCACAGCATGCCCTATAAATCTACGAGTGTGATATTGCGGTCATACAACAGTTCAACGGCACGGGTGTATAAATAAACAAAATAACAACAGAGTCTCTTTAAAAGCCCTCTTTTGTGCACAACTACTGCCTTCCACCACAGATTCAAATTAAAGTTTGACAGTTGAACAGCCTAGTTACTAATTCCAAAACGTCACTTTAGAACTAGTAACAAAGGATTGTTGAGTTGCTTCATTTAAAGTTTATTGAATTAAACATTAAAACCATACTGTATCATGAGAGAGAAAGATGGACTGAGCAAGTGTGATTAACATACCTGCATCTGATAGACCATTCATTATTCATATTCACGATGAAAGCGTTATGTTTGTGGTAACCTTAATATCCTTCCATCTGTAAAGGGTAATTTTGCTGCTCAATCGTTCGCTGTTATTGAAGCTAAAAATAACTTCCGCTTAAAACCAGCTTCTTTACTGCTGACTCACTCATAAAAGCAGCCTCGTCGCCATCTAAAGGCGGCATTATGTAACTAAAATCACCATCACACGCAGTTTCTCAATACTAAATGCTATTAAATTATTTATATAAAACATTATTTATTGAATAATAATATTTAATAAACATCAACAAAGACAACAGCCATCGAAAAAAGTGGCTAGGCAATTCAGTCAAAAGTAAAGGCGTTCTGATATTCAGTATCGAATTTACATGTTACATTCTCTGGAACAAATAATAGATTAATGAGACCAAAGACTGCCTGTTAGATTTACCCCAAAATGAATTATTATGTTTAACCACTATAGAGACATTAGAGCCAGCGGTACATTCCAGAAGATTAGGGGTGCGTTTCTCAAAAGCATCGTTAGCCAACTTTGGTAGTAAGTTCCGTCATTACCAACACTGTTCAGCGATTCAGTGTTTCCCGAAACCATAGTTAAAATGAACATTCGCAAACAGAGTCACAAACTTAAGTGGTTGGAACTACAGCTTTCAGCCTGTGGTTAGAAGCATAGTTCCTTGTTAGTAAGACATATAGGTTCAATCAAGAATGCTCTTAGGCACAGTAAGCAAGCTAGCATGAAGTGCAATCTATATCTTTAATTCCATCTAAATATAAATGCATTTTATTCTATGTATTTTTGCGCTTCCTCTGTAAGCGCCGTTTTTGAGTAGCGCGTTTTTGAGTAGAGGGAACCCCTCCGGGGTATGACGTAAGAGGGAACCCGCAATGAATCAAACATCAAACAGAGCAAAATGACAGGGAAAAAATAGTAAATTAGTCATCAGGTGCCATGTTCAATATAGCTGCATTTTAGAGATCTATAATCAGTTAAATAGCATAAGTTATTACTTAGTGACGTCGTTAACGACCGCCATACATTGTTGAACTAATGTGGTTCAAACGACGAAGATGCGACCGTGTTCTGGAAACAATCGTGACAAGCTAGTTCGTTTCCACAAAAATGCATCGTACTATGGAGGTTAATCAGTGAGTTACGTCGTTGTTGTACAGGAAACGCATTCCTGGTCGAGTTGAGGCTTCTCTCTGCGGCTTTTTAAGCGCAGAACAGTCGTTAAACACCATGGAGCTCACGCGTCCAAATATGTAGATGCAAATTTTCAAATAGAAATTATCTTTATTAACAAACTGCATATTTGAACAATAAACAAGTACATTCTCGCCACAAGTAATGTTACATTTTATATATATATATATAGAGAGAGAGAGAGAGAGAGAGAGAGAGAGAGAGAGAGAGAGAGAGAGGGTTTGCACCGACTTCACATTCTAATTAGTTACCCGGATGCGCGGCCATTGCGGCGATACTCGTATGTAAACAGAAGCATTGATTGCACGGTTAGTGTACCACTGAAGACGTTGTTCTGCTGTCTAAACCACAGAAAATGTGTGGGAGCTGCTAAATCATATAGAGAAGGACTTAGTAAGCAGGAAAGGTAATTTTATTTTGACAAACTAAAGTTAATACAGGGCTCAATGCAAAAACCAGCGATAGTGTTTTCTTGGTTACTGTTGTCCACAAAGATGTGCTACGCTTTATAATGCGTTATACAGATGCTAGATGAAAAGAAAACTCCATGTAAACTTTTGAAAACAGACTGTTCCCCTCAGAGACACAATCATATAAACTCCTAACCCCAATTCATTATTTAGGAATTTCTTCTAATATTTTGTGCATCGTGAACAGTGAGATTGATCTGCCTGCTACAGTATTTTCTCCTCTTTATGTCCGTCTTCAACTGTTAACGGCCTATTGCAGACTAAATATAATAAAAACTTAATATTTCCACACAAATTACATTTTGAAACATGAATGCAGTGTATGACGTGCACGGGCCACAGGGCAGTCCATATTGTCTAGCCCTGTAATAGGTGGTAAACATCCGTAAGATCTGCCTCCTTTGTCGCGGACTGATGACCCGACAGTTCTTCCTTCTATTTCTTATCCTGACATAGTGAACTACTTTCGTTTCTTCGTTTCACCAAGCCCATTTACGCATTCCGTTCGGTTCAATGGCATTGTTTACATTTAGTGCCGCCGCAATGGCTGACTTCCGGATTGATGACGTAACGTGAAAACATATATATATATATATATATATATATATATATATATATATATATATATATATATATATAGTATTATTATATAGTATTATTATAGTCCCTTGGTGCTATATTTGACTGTACCTCATAAAACTCAGGATTATGATTCCAGATTTAATATATGTAAGATTTATGAATATTCCGCAGGCTCCTGCTTCGCCCCCTCTCTGTGCTTTCTGGCGACGATCATAAATCACTAACGATTATTATTCAGAAGGTCATTTACCACACTCTATTTTTTTATTGATATTCTTACCTTTTTAATTACACTCTGGTGGGACTTCCCCTTATATCCTAGAGCCAACTCCAATTTAGTGTCTGTCATAATAATAAATTGAGAATATCATCAGCGCCATCAGCATGTGCTCACTAGACTGAATTTGTGAGCGGTTTTCTAGTTTCAGAAGCAGCCTCAGAGGTACTTGTTATGTTTGCTGTAATCAAATTAAAATCCCATCAACCCACCAGATGTGTCAGAAATGGGAGTCAGACCGTTCCCTGTCCTGCTTTAGTGGCCCCGAGGGCCTTTCATTTTAAGGAGAATAGTCTAACTAGAGGAATAGAGTCATAGCTTGACAAATAATCTCTGTCAACATAAAGACTGTAGGTTTAAAGGTCTCATTTTCCTTTTATCACAGCCCCAATTATTTATTATAATGACACATGTCATATTGTGCTTGTGTCTAGAGCTCATCTGTTGAAGTGAGTGTTCCGTTGATGAGAAATCTGGTTTCATAGCTGTTTTTTTTAATGTTTAATGTAAGTATGTCAGGAAAATAAGCAACTGACTTATCAGCACTGGCTGCTATTCAGAGCAGGTCGTTTAGACCAATTCAGACCAGAAACGTCAGAAAATGAAAGTATGCACAGTTGCCATGGTTTAAAACCCTTGAGCTGCATGTGCTCTTGCAGAGTGCTAAAAGTATTATTTCTGTTCATCTACATAGATTGAAAGGAAACGCAAGTGTGTGCAGGGCTGCAAAAGAGTAGCATGTGTAGCATGTCTTAAGGGTCCATTTTTTGAAATTGAGATTAAATAATCATTTAAAAGCTGAATAATATGCTATCCATTGACGTATGGTTTGTTAGAATAGGACAATATTTGGCTGAGATACAACTATTTGAAAATCTGGAATTTAAGGGTGTAAAAATAAAAAACTAAACTAAAATAAAATCAAAATATTGAGAAAATAGCCTTTAAAGTTGTCCAAATGAAGTCCTTAGCAATGCATATTACTAATCAAAAAATAAGTCTTGATATATTTATAATAGGAAATTTACAAAATATCTTAATGGAACATGATCTTTATTTAATATCCTAATGACATTTGGCATAAAAGAAAAATCGATCATTTTGACCCACACAATGTATTGTTGGCTATTGCTACAACTATAACCATGCTACTTACGACTGGTTTTGTGGTCCAGAGTCATGTATGTTAAGCATTGGTTTGTGTTTCTGAGTAAATTAAAGTGTTTCGCTTTTTTTTGACACTCAGAGGACATCTAGTTTTCAGTTGGCTGCACTTACTACATATTAAAACATTTCCAGTACTGTCCATCTTTGTTATTAGTAGGGTATTTGGGGTGTTTTCTAGGTTGCTCTTGGAGGTTATTAGATGGTTGCTTACTTGCACAAGTTTTTTTTTGTTTCGTCTTGTTTTATGCGGTTGTTTTTTGCTTTGTCTGGTTTTCTTTGATTTGTTTTTGTTTTGGCACTTCACACTATCATCTGCTAGGTCAAAACTGAGTTTGATCACTTAGAAAAGTACATCTACAATTCTCATCTCCAAACTTTTAGGGCTGAGAAAATAAATCGATGTATCGCGAATCAAGAAATGATTCTGCATCAATTCGGAAATTTTCCAAATGCATTGCAGTTCTCTCTCGAATCGATTCTGAGGTTAGGTTTTAACAGCAGATGGCACTGCATGCTTTAGTAACAGCCATGCTCCCTACACACACTTGAACCTAAATTAATCATTCATAAATTTCGAAAAGTTTAAAGCGATTTACAAAGGTGTTTACATTAATCTCACGTCTTAAAAGCATTCTGAGCCAGGTCACGATTACATGATTTAGCCAAATGCACACGCACTCTTCAGCGCTTTTCTTCGTGAGCATTTGAGTGAAAAACTAGAATGAAAAACTAGATTAGACCGCCATCTGCTGTTAAAAACTAAGCTCAGATTTGATTCCAAAGAGAATTGCGATGCATTCAGAATAGATCCAAGAATTGCAATTGTATCAATTGCAAGAATCTATCAATTTGTCGTTACAGCCCTACAAACTGTACAATTTGAAGTATCAATCATGTCCAGAGCATAAATTTTGCACCATAAAGTTTTAAAGTTTGTCGTTTTGTAAGATGCAGAGTCCTAGAATGAACTTTGCTTAATGTAAACCCTACCTTCTTAATTCTGCCTGCACTTAAACTAATTAACAAAACCAATTTAACAAATTTACTTCAATGACTTTTAAACTATCAATAAGAAAAATAATGAACATCTAATGCGTAAAGGTAATGGGACATTTTACAGCAAATTGCTCGACCAAAACAAACTTAAATAGTTAAAACCTTAAATAGAACCGCTAAACTAATCTCTAAACTAATGTCTAAAAAGCAACTCGTTTTAAAAATGTGACAGGGTTGCACATCTTAACAGTGGAAAGGAAACTTTCCGAAAGAGTTTGGAGTAATATTTCTTTCCACATGCAGTTATAAGTTCAGGCTGATTGGATCTGAAGCTTCTAATTGGGGGAGAAAGAAGCAGATAACTGGGGAAAAGCACTGAAAAAAGAAAGAAGGGATGCAAATGAAAACTTTCAGTTGCACATGGAGGGTGGTTCTTTTGCAGAGCTCTGCCTTTCCGACACCAGCCAGACTCTTGACTTTGAAACACACTAGCAAGTTTTAAGGAGCATGTGAAAGTCTGTATGAGCATACTATCAAACACACCCCTTGAAAAAGGAAGAAATGCCAGGAGAAAGGAAGGAGAGAAAATGAAAGCCCTAATATTGGAATCTACTCTTCTATTCTACCTCCCAAAGACTGGTTATGAGGAAAGGAGCCATAAAGAAACAATAGCATCGGGGTGCTGCTCGTTTGCTGAATGATTTAGGTGTCACAGACAGACGAAAAAAATCAGTTTTCTCTTTCTGTCTCTGACTTTCTTTCTCATTCTCTCTGTCAAAACAGTGTAGTCTTGACTGGTAGCAGAAAGTCTCATCTACAGTAATGAAAGTTTGTTTTCCATTAGCGAAACTTGGCATGTTGCATCTTGTTATTATATAGTAAATCATTTTTGTGACTACTCCATGTATGTGATGAGGTATAATGGGCTCGCAGGAAGTGAGAAACAGGCTGGATATAAACTTTTTGCAAATTATAATGTCAGAATTGTTTGATTTAAACTCATAATTTTTACTTTTTCTCGGAACTGCATGAAAGAAACTTGCAATTGCGAGAAATAAAGTCAGAATTGAGAAATATAAACTTACAATTGACATTTTTTTCTTAGAATTGTGTGATACAAAGTCAGTTGTGAGAAATAAAACCAGAATTGCATGATAAAAACTCGCAATTCTGTGAAAAAAAGTCAGAATTATTTTTTACTGTGATATAAACTCGCAGTAGCGAGCAATAAAGTCCAATTTTAAGGGGGATAAAATAGACTCATGTTTTTAGAATTGCAAGTTTATATCTCGTAATTCTGACTTTATTTCTCAGAACTGCAAGTTTTTCTTCATGACTTGTAATTGCATGGTATAAAGTCAAAATTATTATAAAGTCATGCAATTATAAGCAAAAAGTTATAAAGAGATATCAACTCGCAATTTTAACTTTATAACTTGTAACTATGAGTTTACATCACGCAATTCTGACTTAATTTCTCAAAATTGCAAGTTTATATCACAATTCTGAGAAAAAAGTAAGAATTGCGAGTTTTTATCACACAATTCTGAGGAAAAAAAAGTCAGATTTGTGAGATGTAAACTTGCAGTTGCGAGAAAAAAAATTCTTTAAATTTATTAATCTTGACTTTTCATCTGAATATCAACATTTATAAGATTCATTCCATCTGAAATATGTTTTTTTTTTAAATCTAGAATATTTAAATCTAAATCTATGTGTTAATTGCGAATTGTTGACACAGTTATAGATTTATATTTGTACAGTAATTGTTCTGTTTTGCAAAGTCAGACACTCAGAATTGGGGCAGAAGTGCTTGTTGATGAAATGTTGTTGCTGATTGTTTTAATATTTAATAATTATTATAATTCATTTAGATATTTAATAATTTCATGAATTAAATGTACGTTTCAAACATATTCATTATTCATCATAACCCAAATCCCAAATAAATGGAAGCATTTAATCTGAATTCATAGATTACTATCATGAATTAAAACTTCCGGCCTATATATGATTCATAGAATTATATAATACAAGTCAGATTTATGTCTTTGACTGGGGTGCTGTTTGATTTGTCTTTATTTAATTATTCAACTAAACTGTCAGATAGCATGGATTTAGGGCAAGATTTTGTGCTATTGCAGCTAAATTAGCAAATGTTTCATTTATTTCTTTTAATAATATATTGAATGTGCGTCAGACTTACTTTTGCACACTATTGGCCAAAACAGTTTTTAGTTAGACTGATTTCTGAAGGTTTATGTCACATTGAAGACTGTACTAGTGCCTGTTGAAATTTCAGCTTTGCCATCAGTTATTACTCTTTTTACTGTATTTTTGATAAAATGAATGGAGCCTTGGTGAGCCTAAGAGACTTCAAAAACAATTTCAAAAACATAAAAAAATGTAATTATTCCAAACTGGTAGTGTATGTACAGTCAACCAGTCATACAGTCTTGCCCAGGGCCCTAAAAACTCACAGGTCACCCCTATATGAAAGCGTTCTCTTGTTTCTTTCCGCTGTCCATCCTCATGTCCCACTTTCCCGATATAAAGTCAGAAACAAGCATTTACACTTTCACAGACCTGAATTCTCATGACCTGAAGATGTCACCTTATATCAGTCCCACTGTCCTAGGAGGATACGTCCATGTCTGTGCATCAGTGATGGACATATCCCTCCCTTCTCCATATTCACATCCACTCTCGACACTGCGCTTTAACAGTTACCCACAGGACAGACGCCTTAAACCAGAATTGGATTACACAAAAGACAGGGAGCTCATTGTCTCTCGCTTCCCAGCTCCATGTCTTGGATGTTGACATGCCGGAGATGATCCTGAATTGACCACAGTCTGATCCCCATTTAGTTCCCTTGCTAGCATCTGCGTGTGTGCGCAAGCAATGTTTGTCCTTCCGGCTGCAACCAGAGAACGTCTCAGTCCTCATGCAAGAGTAATAGTGCCTTGTGGAAATGTCAAACTTTTATACTTCTTTTATTTTAAAGATTCATTTCTGAGCATAAAAGCTTTCTTGAAGATCATTGAGAGAAAAGAAGGGTCTACAGAGGATTTCTGCGTGCTTGACAAGATGAGCGGTTGAGAAAGATGTCGAGTTGCTGTCTTGTTATGTGTGTGTATCCTTTTTTTAACCTCTTTTGACTTATATATGTATATTAATCACCCATGAACCTGCTTGTTAAAATTAGCCTTTATAAATGTGTCCTCTGGCCATCAAGCATCAAATGAATTATTTCAAGTAATAATTTACTTTACTTTATTTGATTTTATTATTATTTATTTTATTTTATTTTATTTTATTTTATTTTATTTTATTTTATTTTATTTTATTTTATTTTATTTTATTTTATTTTATTTTATTTTATTTTATTTTATTTTATTTTATTTTATTTTATTTTATTTTATTTTATTTTATTTTATACAGTTTATTTCCATTTTTGGATAGAGATAGAGATAGGAATAGAGAAAGGATAGAGAAAGGAAATGCTTTGGAAATGACACCAGCCAGATTTACATATATTTTTAACTTATATTACCACAGTCCAACCTATCCAACCTAATACTGTGATGTATTGATCCTTTCTTCAGTGAAGTAAGGTTTTATGCATTTATGAAGTTTATATGTTTTTAATGCACTGCTTGCAAATAATACATTACTTTGCACGTTGCACTTTTTTATCTGTATTTCTAAACAAACCAGGTGAAACTATGTGATCAATTTCACTTTAAAACATTATTGCACTATTAAATAAGCAGCAATTGATTTTTCATGTAAGTTGACCCTCCTAAAAATCAAAACAATGCTCAATCAATGCAGAATAATAACAGTGATAATAATGGTTTAAAATATTGATACTCGACTAATACTGAGTCAAAATCATAGCAGAAGAATAGCTTCACTATACTGTATTGATTTTTGTTTCTACTCAAGCCTCAGCCTCAGACAGCAGAATTCACCCAACAAACTCTAATTTGATTGGCCAGTATTATGCAACTTCCAGAATAAGAGCACAAACAGGTTTTTTTTTTCTTTGTCAGTCCTGCGGGGAAATCGTGTGACCAAGTACCAGGATAAAGAGCAAATTAAGAAAAAAGATAACAGATAGTGGCGATGCATATGTAAGATACTAAGAGTTTGGTTTGGATTGATGACTAGTTAGTTACAAGCAAAACTGTAGGTTCCATAAATTAGGTGGCCTTAACTACTTACATTTAAATGAATCATTTGATACAATGCAATCTTTGTATACATACATGTTTTTACATTGTACTTATATTTTTAAAAAATGCAATTACATCTGTAATTAATTTCTGTAACTACATTTATGAATATAGCTGCAAGCAGCGATTACCGGGGTTCAAGCACTTAAGACATTTAAGCATGTAAGGAAAAAGACAGGGCTGTACGCACCTAAATCAATGATTTAAAAAAAAAGCATTTTTGGCAAATCCAGGTAATTTACCATAGAAAAATGTTGTTGTTTTTAAAATGTTTATGACTGTTATAGCACCAGCTGTGGTCCAATCCCCTTAAAACTATGCATACTTGTTTAGAATCACCTGTCGCATATGCTCACCAGGTTTTGTGAAGTTTTGAGTTTTCCTTTAGGCTTTAAAGGATCTTGGGTACAGGCCCGTTTTCTAAACAGTCCCATTATAGCTTCCCAAATGGTAAATTTAATCTTTTTTGATAATTATTGGCCCAGAGAGTCCAGAGATTTGCACTGCATTGTTTTTTTTCCAGATTAAGTGAAAACCCTAGAATTAGTTCACAAAAGTAGATTTTTACATCTTCTCAATCATTTAAAAATGATTTGATTGACAGCAGTGGTTCTGGAGGCAAAGCTGCCCAGAATGAGGAGTTCTATTGTATGATATGAATATTGTGCATATGTGCGAAAAACTGTACGACACACAATCGTTTGCAACCTTGAAAAATGCGATATCACCCCCCAGTGGCCAATTTCTTTCAAATTTCTCTCAGACCTTTGGGGCTGTGAGTCAAACAGGCCCACCAAGTTTCATTCTGTTCTGCCTCCGTTAACCTTGTCTAACAGGTGCTCAAACTTCGTTGGCCAGTGGCAGCCTTGTTTTTTGAGATACACAAATGTCTTTGTAGACACTTGTCACACTTCAGATCAAAACCATGCACACCACACAGTTATAGCCATGTTTAGTTTTTTTCCTCTTGTAGTGCCACCAAGTGGCCAAGCTCCACGCTTTTTGACCTCAGATTGAGCTCTTACATAAGTGTCCTGAGTTCTCATTCCATTCTGGAGTTATAGGCATTTTACTAAAAGTACCCCTGCCTCTTTCGAACGTTTTGGTGCCCCTTTGCGACAGTGAGTCGAAAGTTGAACTTTTTTTTGGTGATTATTGATACTCACTCTCCAGAGAATCTTTCTACACTGGTTTGAATCCGATCTGGCCAAAAACCTAGGATTAGTTTACAAAAGTAGGTTTTTCAAAAAATGCGAAATACCTGAAAATTCGATCGAATTTGAGGCATGCGTTTTGTCCGGCATGAGCCAAGGATTCCAATGACACTTGAGCCTGCGATTGACGGTTTAGGAGATATGCGCGATTTCATATTTTTGTTGGATGTAGCGCCCCCGTCAGGCCAATTTGGGTGAACCTCGGTGAAGTTGTCAGTGGTATAAGTACTACCATCCCTCCAAGTTTCAAGTCTCTAGGACTTATGGTTTGATCTGCACGATCAGTTTTACGTGGAGATCGCTGATCCATGACCATTCAAAAAATTACGAAATTCCATTGACCCATCCTTTACACCTTAACCCAGCTACCCATACTACCAAACCTGTCCCTAACCTTACCCATATCCCACCTCAATAGCAGCAAAAGTGTTTTTCAATACAATATAAAAACAACACATTGTACTTATTTTTTGATGTAGGTACATAGTAGTTGAGGCCACCTAATATAAAGTAGGAACTGTATATTGAACAAATGTATATTCTGCTTGTTTTTTTCTGTAAAGTATTGAAAAAAATACACAATGTCCATGTTATTTACCCATTTCGGATAAAAATGGTCGTAAATTGCATATTTAGTTGTTTACATGTTGATCAAATTGATCTTTTTCTGTCTGAGTAGGTGTTTCTTGGCAAGAATAAGCTGCAATGTGGACCCAACCATATCCTGTTATCCCATAATTCAAAGCTCGGGCTGTGAGAGACTAACTTCTGCTTGGCATTTTGACCTAAAAGTCAAGAAACTGGCCCAGACCTTTGAACTAACAGAGTGTGGTGTTGAATTTAGGCAGTATGGGACTTTTATTATGCAACCAGCGTGATCTTTGCCCTAAATGAGCATTTCATTATTTCCAAATGATATTTAATTGGCCTTTCACAGACTCTAGGGTAAGGGTCACGACCTGTAGTGAGTTTACTTCTGCTTCTAGTGAATAATAGAGGGAGAGCGTACGTCCCAACCAATTTTTGTGCTCCTTTTTTGGTTTTCTGTGTGTTATTTTGGTCCCTGTGTTTTAGTGTTTTGTTTTTGGAGCTCTCTGACCTTCAACGTTGTCAGCGTGAAGAGCTTCGCTTCGACATTCATGCTAGAAATCCTCTCCGAAACACCCGCAAATGCACATCTGCAGGCGAACTGCCGTTTTGTGCGTCATTGTTTTCCTCTTCCCCCCCGTCTCTGTCCTGAAAGATGTGTCTCATTTCTTGAGGTCACCCTTAGAGCATGACGGAAACGTCCTCGCAGATCGCGGGTCGTCTATAAATGTAAATAGTGGAGTTCTATTATTTATCCACTTTCTATTCCATGCCGTTCCACCCTCCTTTTTCCGCATTTGACGTCTGTCGGGAAACCCCTCCACGGCTTTCATCTCTTTCTCTCTCTCTCTCTCTCTCTCTCTCTATCTATTTTTCCTGAACACAATTCTCCTCAACACCTGCAGATATCCACCATGCTCCCTTAATGTGGCAATTCTCCAAAGTCATTTTCAATTATGCTTCAATGAGCTCCGTTATTAGAGCAGAGATGCTGCTGCCGACAGTCTGCCTGAGGCCCGAATTGTGTGAGCGCGTGTGTGATTGTCTCTGTTGTGTGTCTGAGAGGAAATTGAAAGGTGTATACTTGTGCCAGATTGAAAGCGTCTTTGTGTGTGCGAGGATACACGTTTGTCTTTGTCGCGCTTTCGCGAGGAAATTGCTTAAGGCGGTGTCCCGCTAGCCGACTGGATTTCGGTTGAGGGTGTCACACCTACCGACTGTTTTTGGGTGACAGACTAAACGACCGCCTATGACACTTCTCTCCGATCCGCTGTCACGGATTGCCAAAATAAGCATGGGAGTACAGTGCAAACAATTGTAATAGACTGAATTAGGACTCAATTCGTGGAGTTACTTCTGCGTGTGTGTATTTTTTCCTTAGGGACTTGTATAGAAAGTATGTGTGCGGCTTTATTGAGGAAGCTTTACATACAGCATGTCTGGCAAATTCACGTATTAACACACAATACTAAACTAATGCAATTTAACAATACAAAATGTAGCATTAAACTGTGTATAATGTACAAAACTGATAACAAGAATAATATGAAATGTAGTTATTTAAATAAAACAATCAAGTGTGATTCTGTAATGTTTATTTTTATTATTTGCTTATGCCATTTTTATTAATTTAATTTAATTTAACTTATATTAATATTTTAAATTATCTTTTTTATTTTTATTTTTTATTTTTTTCGTTTTATTTTAATTTTAGATTAGGTGTTAGTATTTTTATTATTTATGTAATTTCTTAGTTTTGTTTTTGTTTTAACTATTTCTATTTAGCTTAAATTTATTTGTATTAATATTTTGACAGCTTTTATTTTATATTTTTATTTTTTATTTTAATTTTAGTTTCAATTTGATGTAATTTTTCAATATATTTGCTACAGTATTATTTATATACTATTATAGTATTTATATGGTAATTATTAATATTTTGGATTAGATTTTAGTATAAGTGTAAGTAATTTTATTATTTGCTCACATCATTTTTATCATGTTTAATTTAATTGAATTGATTTGAATTAATAATTTAAATTAGCTTTCATTTGTTTTTATCAGTTTTCATTTTAATGTTAGTTTATTTATTATTTAGTTCATTTAATATGATTTTTTTTTTACTATATTTGGTACAGTATTATTTATATACTACTCATCACTCAACACCGTTTTCGTTTTCATTTTAGTTTAAGTGTTAGTATTTTTATTATTTGCTTACATTATTTTTATTACTTTTTTAAATAATTCTATTTCATTTAATAATTTAATTGAATTTAATTTAATTCAGTTAATACTTTATTAATTAGCTTTAATTTGTATTTTTTTAGTTTTCATTTAGTTTATTTTAGCTTATTGATTATTTAGTTAATTTAACATTTTTTTCACTATATTTGGTACAGTATTATTTATATACTATTATAGTATATATATATAGTAATTATTAATATTTTGGATAAGCTTTTCATTTTTCGTTTTAGTGTTAGTATTTTTTTTCTATTATTATTATTGGCCTATGTAATTTTTATTTGTTTTGTTTTAAATATTTCTGTTTAGATTAATTATATTTGTATTCATATTTTTAATTAACTTTTATTTTGTATTTTCAGTTTCCCATTTAATTTTAGTTTATTTACTAGTTTATTTTAGTTTATTTATTAATTAGTTAATTTAATATAACTTTCACTATATTTGTTACAGTATTATGCATGTACTATTATAGGATTTATATAGCAATTATTAATATTTTGGATTAGCTTTTCAGTTTTCATTTTAATTTTAGCTTTAGTGTAAGTAATTTTATTATTTGCTTATGTCATTTTGATCATTTTTTATGTCATGAAATGATCAATTATCAATGTTTGTACTATTTTTTGTACTATTTTTTTGTTTTAAATATCTATTTAGCTTAAATGCAATTTTATTAATATATTAAGTTATTTATATTTTCAGTTTTCATTTTAATTTTAGTTTAATTTAGTAATTTTATTATTTGCTTATATCATGAGTTTTTTTTTTCTTCAGTAACTTTTTATAGCTTTCATTTTTATTTATTGGATTTTTGGTTCTAATAAGTTTGGTACTTCAATTTCAATTTATTTTATTTCAGGTAAAATTTTTAATGTAAGCTTTCATCAAAAAAAAATAAAAAAATAAAATAAAATAAAATAAAAGTTAACAATAATAAAGCCCTGATTTAGTAAGGTAATTAACTTACTAATTAAGTCTTTTTACATTTTTAAAGTGTTTATGAGTGTTTTGAGTGTTTCAGAATTAATCTCAGCGCCAGCATATACAAAAGCTTTCTTCTTACTGAAATGAGCACACTGATGAAATCCAGATTATGAAAATTTTATTTGCTGCCTTTTCCTCGGACACCGTGATAGCAAACACATCCGTCATGTCTCCACCCTCCTGTTTCACTCTCTCTCCTCGTCTCGTCTCGTCTCTTCTGTGGTGTGCAGCCTTAGCAGAATGGATTTTCATAGTCATCATAAAACTTTCAGTCATGCATCTGGGTGTGAAGTCAGGTCTGGTTGAGCTCTGACAGAGCTGCAGTGATACAACAATAGGATTTAAATTTAACAAAGGCCGACGTGTTACTCCAGTGCAGATATTCCATCCTGACAGCGCGGTGCTAACAGTCATTACCGAAGTTTTACAAACAACATGTGCAAATTAGCAATGAGATAATAACTGGAGGGATCTATACAGAGACACTCTAAGCAAGGAGGCTTTTAGTCTTTATAACACAACACGTTCTAGCTGTCAGACGGTATCAAGTGTCCCACAGAGTTTCAGCAAACCTTCCTGTCTTGTCTCCCATCACTGTTTTTCTCCTTTAATATTCATCTGCCCCTCATGGCATCCTCAGAAAACAGCAGTCTATATTTTTAACCAGTCTTTTTGAACAAACCAGGGTGGTGCTTACTATACTTGGTTGTTCCTTGACATTTATAGTCCTAGGTGGTTGCTAGGGTGTTCTGGGTGGTTTCTAGGTATTTTCTTATTGTCAGTAGAGCTCACCCCTAAGTCTCTGTGAAATCTAGTCTTTACTTTTAATGAAAGTCTAAGGGCTTTTTTTGCCTCTCTATAATCCGCTAGGTAACAATAGTCTCAGCAAGCTGCACAGTTTGAAGTATCATTTAGAAATGGTGGTGAACTTTGTAAGAAATTCAATACTTTTATTTAAGGGATACTTCCTGGCAAAAATGAAGATTCTGTCATTAATTACTCTCCCTCATGTTGTTTCAATCCCCTAAGACTTTTGTTCATCCTCAGAACACAACTAAAGAAATTTTATATGAATTCCGAGAGCTTTCTGACCCTGCATTGACAGCCTAAGTAACTTTCACTTCGAAGGCCCAGAAAGGTAGTGAAAATATCATGAAAGTAGGCCATGTTACTCCAGCGGTTCAACTGTAATTTTTTGAAGCAACGATAATGCTTTTTGTGTGCAAAAAACAATAAAATAAAATAAAATAAAATAAAATAAAATAAAATAAAATAAAATAAAATAAAATAAAATAAAATAAAATAAAATAAAATAAAATAAAATAAAATAAAATAAAATAAAATAAAATAAAATAAAATAAAATAAAATAAAATAAAATAAAATAAAAATTTTGGGGTGAACTATCCCTTTCTATCCACACATTAAATTGAAGCAACAAGAATGCTTTTTGTGAATGAATGAATGAAAGATTAAATGAATAAATAAATGAATTAATTAAAATAGTTTGGGGTGAACTATCCCTTTTTATCTACACATTAAATTGAAGCAATGAGAACGTTTTTGTGTGCCAATAAAACTAAATTAAATTAAATTAAATTAAACATTTGGGGGTGAACAATCCCATTATATCCAAACATTTAATTAAACTGAATGCTTTTTGTGCACAATAAAATAAAAAAATAAAATAAAATAAAATAAAATAAAATATTTTTGGGAACTATCCCTCTTTCTATCTACATAATAAATTGAATGAACCTGACATTAAGATTTTTACAAACAAACAAACAAACAAACAAACAATAAATAAAATACATAGATGATGATAATATAATAATAATAATAATAATAATAATAATAATAATAATAAAAGCTGCTTTTCTAACTATTCATCAAATAATTCATCAAAAATACAAATAAATAAATAAAAATTAAGTTTTTTTAATGTTTATTAATGTTTTTAAACATTGATAAAAGACTGAAGTAATAGCTGCTAAAAACAAAACAGCTTTGCATCGCATAAATAAATAAATACCATTTTTGAATATATTAAATTAGGAAGAAGTGATTGAAAATAGTAATAATATTTCACAATATCACTGTTTTTGCTGTATTTTTAGTCAAACAAATGCAGCCTTGGTGTACATAAGAGGTGTTTTTCAAAACATTAAAAAATCTTACCCAAAACTTTGGAAAATGAATGTATATTTAAGCAATATCACATGCTAAGTAAAATTAAAAACAATAAATTAATGTTGACTAACTTAGTCAATAGTGTTTTGCTTCTGAATGAATCAAAGTTTTTGAACAAATTGGTTGAGAAAAGATCACTTGTTTCATTCCTGCATGAATCTGCATTTTTGAACAAATCAGTTACTTGATTCAGTGACTCATTCTTAAAGACATTCATTTGCTGCCACCTATTGATGCAGCAACTGCAGAAAGAGTTTCTGAAAATTCCTAGCATAACCTTTTATTTTTTTCACACACGCAGTAATGTAAAACGCACAACAGGCTCACTAGTGGCTGTTAGGTTGTCCGTAGCAGGTTTCTGATCAAATTCTCCCTGTCTCCCTGTCTTGTCTCTCTGCCCCAACCCGCCACACAGGTAGTCTGTCAGTGCAGACACTTGATTTATGTCAGCGTCTGCAGCCTGGAGTCAGATTAACCTCCACCTCACACACAAACTTCCTCCCCCAGTGATTTCATCCAGCACAAATGGCATAATACATCACAACAGGATTTTAAAGCCGGCAGTGATGCGTCGTCCCTGCATTTCACTCGTGTTCGGCTCACTTTCCGCCTATGTGCCCACACATCCGAACAATAGCCTACTGAATGTGCATTGCCGTCCTCCAGGCTCACTTTAGCCCCAGGGCTGCTAAAGAGAGAGTGTTTCGGGTCTCTCTATGGTCTTATCTTACTGGCATAAGTTCAAGTAAGAAAAAATGTTTCCGTACAAAATTCTTTTTTTTTTTCTCTCTCTCTTTTTTCAGTCGCCCTGGGGAATATAAGGTCAAGCGATTGATCCAATAGGTATCTTTCCCTTTCTTCCCTTCATTTTTCACTCTATCTCCACACCTTTGTGTTTTTTTTTTCTTCCTGTGTTGTTGTCCGGTGTTATCAGAGCAAACACGGACACTATCTGCTGGTCAGCGGCCAGCTGACATCAGTGAAGTAGACCTTTGTGTGTGCTCTGAGGAACAGATCAGGAATCATTTCCGTTTTCCTAGGTGCAATCACACAGGTCTGAACAACATCTGTGGGGGATCGTCTTGATGAGCAGTGGTGGTCCGCGAGGGAATTTTCCAGAGGGGCAGATGTGTAAATTAATATTGATCAACCCCACACACCCTACATCATGTCTGCACTGGAAGTGACGGCACTGCACTTCCAGATCTTTCACTATTTCACTAATTGGACTCCAGAACTGGCAACGGTGCGAAGGAAGAAAAACAAACAAACAAACAAACAAAAAACACATGTATTACTGTTTTCTATTTTAAAACAATTGTTTTATATTATTATTATTTGAAAATTGTGTTTTTATATTTTGAAAGAACATTTATTTGTAACATTATGAATGCATTTAATGTCCTTTTTTACTAATTTAATGCATCCTTGCTGAAAAAAAAATTTAATTTCTTTAAAAAAAAAAAAAGGCTTGCTCCAGCCAAATATATAAATTATTATAATTTTATAATATATAAAACAATTATAGGCAAATATAAAGTATATACACTGCTGTTTAAAAGTTTGGGATCAGTAATATGTTTAATGCTTCTAAAGAAGTATTTTTCTGCTCATCAAGGCTGTGTTTATTTGAATAAAAATACAGGAAAAAAACATGAATATTGTTAAATATTATTGCAATTTAAAAGAGTGGTTATCCATTATACTTTAAAATAGAATTTGTTCATGTGATGCAAAGCATGATTTTCAGCATCATTACTACAGTCTTCAGAGTTAAATGAGCCTTCAGAAATCATTCTAATGCTGATTTATTATCAATGTTGAAAGAAGTTGTGCTGCTTAATATTATTTTTGGAACCTGTGACAGTTTTTTCAGGATTCTTTGATGAATAAAACTTTAAAAAGAACAGCATTTATTTAAAATATAAATCGGTTGTAACAATATACACTGCCGTTCAAAATTTGGGGTCGATACATTCTTTCTTTCTTTCTTTCTTTCTTTCTTTCTTTCTTTCTTTCTTTCTTTCTCTCTCATCATCATAGAAATCATAGAAAAAATATATTTTAAAGTAAATTGCAATAATATTTCATAATATTAGTTTTTTTTTCTGTATTTTTGATCAAATTAATGCAACTTTGATGAGCATAAGAAACTTCTTTAAATAACATTAAAAATCTTACCTATCCCAAACATTTAAATGGAAGTGTACAGAATTCTGAAATGTAAAAAAAGAAATGTTGTCTGTCAATTTCTGCAGACAACAGACACTTTCGGTGTAACAGCAATAAATTCTAATATTACAATATTAAAAAAAAAAAAAAAAAAAAGATCAATTATAATTAAGCTATATTTTGTCATGTTGCTTCCCATTCAATTGCCCCATTATGCCATTTTTAAGGTTTTTAATATTGTTTTGGGAGTCTCCTACAATAGATTCCCATGCATACAAGGCTGAACAATGCTTTCATTTCCTCAAAATATGCATTTAATATCACCTCATTTTCCAGCGATTCTCAAACAGTTCACTTTCTCTAAACCTCGCCTTTCCAAGAGCCTACTGTGCTCTGATTGGTCAGTCAGACGGCCCAGTCTGTTGTGATTGGTCTACCGCATACAGCATGTTTCAGAGACTATACGCCCATTGTCATAATTCCATATTTTGAGCGCTCGATAGAAAATCTAAACATCTATTATTTATACTTACAGATTGTGATTCAGCGGAGCCAGCTGGTCTAAATAAACAGTGTACTGAGCCATCTTTCAAAAGCAAGCATTTTGAATCCCGCGTGATTAGAGAAGCAGTCATCAGTAAAATTTGTTCGCGGCCAGCTAACGTACATAGGCGGTAATTATGACAATGTGTTTCAGATGACTAACATCCCGTTCAGACTTTTTTAAGTCGATTCTTTCTTTTGGGAGACAGTAACTTTATGCACTTTCGTGCACTTTCGACTTTGCAACTTCATTGCAGATAATTTACATTCACATATAGCTACATTACACACTGCATGAAAGGCAGTATTCGAAATGGCATAATAGGGGCACTTTAAGACAGTGTAACAATAAATTATAGTAGTGCATTTACCATTAAATCTGTAATGTAGTTTGTGTTGAAATGAATGTTAACATAAATATAATTTCTCCCTAATTTGAGGGAGAAACTATCGTGATCATTAGTAATGCTTCTTCATTAATGCAAATTTATACATGGCACTGTCATACAGACGTTGACTTATTTTGAAAACCCTCCATAATTTGGACTCCATCAATATTTTAGCTAAATTTGAAAGTCTCTCTCCACCTCTTTATTTATTTATTTTTGCTTTTTTGGCACTTGTTCTGTTAACCGCGCACAGGCTTGATGATGCACTGAAGGCTAACTGGTTTGAAAGCTCATCACTGATAGCAATTAGATATTTATAGGAAGAGAGTCAAATCTAATTTTTCTCCCTTTTGCCTTTTTAGAAACCGGAAATAAATGATGTTACGCCATTTGCATATTCATTCTGGTCAATTTACACATCAGAGGTACGTCGGGCTCCTCTGGTTTTTGTGATTTCACACAGCTAGGGCCTAGGTTTCTTCACATGAAAAAAAAATAAAATAAAATAAACAAAATGCTTTTTTTTAGGGCTATCAGTCGAAAAATTCAGTTACAATTTTTGATCTAATTAATTACATGATGTATTGATTGATTAATCTAATTAATTTAAGGAAAATACCCACAAAAGATTGTTTAAAGCTATTTTTTGTGTTAAATAAGAAAGTAGACATTAAAGTAGACATTACAAATTGTAGCTTTAGAAAGAAATATTTTATTTGATTCAACATTGAATTTATTACACATAAACGTTTAGGCTGCAACGGCCTAACGTAAACTACGGAACATTAAAGAAGATAATTTGAGAAACATCTCAGTATTTTTTGTTCATATAATGAAAGTTATGATAACCAAAATAACTTTTTATGTTTCACAAAAGAAAGGTTTGACATGAGGGTGATTAAATGATGAAAGAATTTCAAATTTTTAGGTGAACTATCCCTTTAGTGTTTATTATTATTATTATTATTATTATTATTATTATTATTATTTTGTTGTTGTTTAATGAAATGATACTCTAAATAAGAAACTAACTCTGCCAGCAGGTGGCGATAAATGTCTTTATGAATCATTCATCCATTCGATTCGATTCGTTCAAATGGCTGATTCATTCAGGAATGAAGTAAATGTACGGTGGCCGAGAGAGCTCAAAGCGCTGCAACTTAAGAAAACACATGCAAACAGAAAAAAACGACAACAAATAAAAAAAACCCATCTTCATCAGTTTGACAACACAGGCGTTGCAAATCCTCGCAACGCAAACACAAATACGGAAACGCGCTGCAAATTCTCACAACACAACCAAACACAGAAACGCGCGGCAAACACAAACGCGCTGCAAAGAGCACGGACCACAACGGAAATGTTTCAGGGGGACCTCAAAAAGTGACGAACCTAGCTGGGACCTGATTATTATTATTATTATTATTATTATTATTATTATTATTATTATTTTTTATTTTTTTGGTTTTTATTCAGTTTCATCATCGAAACAAAAAAACAAGGGAACATTGCACATTTCAAATTGCAAATTCAACTGCAAAAAAAAAAAAAAAAAAAAAAAATCCATGGCAGTTACATAAATTTGAAAAGAGAGGGTTTCAAGGTAAATTTTAAAATTAGTGTTACAAAATGTAATATATAATGGTTTCTTCTGACTTATATTTGACTTGTGAATATAAAAGTTTGCTAAGATAATTAAGAGATTTATAATATAAACCTGTTTATCAGAAAAAGAGGGGTTTTGAAAACAAAGTAAAATATCATAAAAATCTAAATTAAGGGGTTTGCTTAATTTCTTTGTTATGTCTATTTTAAAGTCAGTCCAAAATGAAATAGCATAAGGGCAATAGAAAAATAAATGTTCAATATCTGGACCTGATTATTTGTTCAGTGGCTTTTGGTCAGAGAGGTGTTGTCTGTGAACTAAAAGGTGAGTTTTTTGTTTAACATCCTAATCATACCATTCATTGGTCTTTTGGATATTATTAGACTAATCTGACGAATTACACACTTAACTGTGAAACGTTATTAACTTAATTGCAAATAATATAAATAAATAAATATATGCAAATAAATATAACGTTCAAAGTTCACGAAAAAAAAACTGCAATGCTTTATTAATAGTTAAAATCAGGTCAAAATTCAGGTCCCAGCTGGGTTCGTCACTTTTTGAGGTCCCCCTGAAACATTTCCGTTGTGGTCCGTGCTATTTGCAGCGCGTTTGTGTGATTGGTTGTGTTGTGAAAATTTGCAGCGCGTTTCCGGATTTGTGTTTGCGTTGCGAGGATTTGCAGCGCATGTGTTGTCAAACTGATGAAGATGTTTTCTTAATTTGTTGTCGTTTTTTTCTGTTTGCATGTGTTTCTTAAGTCGCAGCGCGTTGAGCTCTCTCGGCCACCATATAAATGGCTCTCTTTATAAATAGGCCTTTGAATCATTGATTCACATGATTCGTTGAAAGCGTGGATTCATTTAGAAAATAAACACCGCTGTGTTGTTTGGAGACGCGCTAATTCTGCTATGGCTTGAAAGGTAATTATGCTCTCTGCGAAACTGAGCAAAAAACACATAATGTTTAAAATATCACAATATCAACTTCTTATTTACTGAACTGTTGTGTAAAATCACATTTAAGCTTGTGATAGATCGGGACAAAATTAGCACAACCCAACACTTTTTGAATTTCTCAGTTTGTGTAAATTCATGTGGGGTTCAGAGTAGATTTTTTTATCCACGTTAATTTCACACTTGTCTTGTACAAATACGTTATTGTTACAAAATTGTTACAAATATATTGTTTCATAATTACAGTGTATATGTTTTTCGTTATTTACCTCAAAAGAAAGGAAGTGAAAAGTGACAACATGCCCCGTATGTGGGGTACATTGTAACGTGATCGAATGAAAAAAATATACACGACAAACTAAAATATTTTGTCAATAAAATAAAATGAACTTTTTCAAATAAAATAATGGTGTTTTTTAAGAATTTTTAAAAATCAAATTTTTGAGATTCACAATGAACACATGGCAACCATGCGTGGGACGTCCCTGATCGCAAATCACAGCTAAACAGTATAGTTCAAAACAATGTGCGCAAATAGATGAAACACATTTAAAAAAAAAAAAAAAACACTCCTCTCCCTCCACACACAGCTCTCATAGAACACGAGACCGAAAAACGAGCCAAAATGCTTTACATTTCTTGAAATACTAATTTTTTCCACATTAAACGTCGATTGTGAGTCTTTATTCACCGGTTTCTTGTGGTTTCTTTTTAAAATCCATAAAAGTAAATAGTGAAAATTACATGGCTAATGTCATAGAATAGCGTAGTTTAAAGTAGCGGGGCAGGTTGTCGCAGTGTTACAACTTTCCCCATCAGCGCGACTGTAATATAAAAGTGGTCCGTGTCTTCTGCTGACTTGCCAAGCATTAATAAACTATCTAAACTTATAAACTACAGATTGGCGATTAAAATAATAGCAGATTTGTCTCATTTTAAATGAATACTAAAAACTGAGAAGAAAATTTTATTTCAGCCAGAAATTTACTTTTACTATGGTAAAATAAATATTCAGCGATATCATCAAAAGGCTTTTGAATTTTGGCGCACTTTTTTCTCTGTATAGTGTTGCCATGGCAACTAGTAAATACCGTAAATTTGGTTATGCTAGTGTGTGGAAATATTTAAACCACGTGTGTTACAATTAAGCCCGCGTTAGTTTGTGCCCCGCGCATCCCTGTTGCTCTTGCTGCCTGTGTGATATCGTGTGATATGTGACAACACACATACAGGGGCATTTTTTATTTTTTTACATTTTTTTTTTGCACCAATATCTTGAATTTTAGGGCATAACTGCATTTATGGAGTTGTTGCCCTGCATCATATTTGTCAATAGTCAACTGTATGAAATATAAAATGATGTGCAGGTCTGGGGGCAGGGCTAGTGCCTTAATGTAATGTAATGTAAAGTTTATTTATATTATAACACATGTTGACCAAAGTGCTTTACACCATCACAATATAAAACAAGGAAAACATCACCTTAAACAACAAAATAATAATAAAAATTATCAAAAAGAAAAATATGCTATGGCAAACAAATATGTCTTTAACTGTGCTTTAAAAACATGGACAGAATCAGCATTCCTGAGAAGGTAAACTATTCCAAAGTCTTGGCGCCACTGCCGCAAATGCACGGTCTCCTTTCTGGCTTAACTTAGTCCTTGGAATTTTAAGTAAATTTTGATTTGTTGATTAAAGCATTCTTCCACTTTGGTACTCAATTAACATCTTAGAGAGATAAGTCGGGGCAAGGCCATGCAACGACTTATACGCTAATAAAAGCAGCTTAAAATCAATCCTAGTATACTGTACAGGAAGCCAATGTAAAGACACCAAAGACGGAGTAATGTGTTCACGCTTTTTAGCATTCAACAGCAGCCTTGCGGCAGCATTTTGAACCTTCTACAACCGTTGGATAGATGCTTGACCAATACCTTTATATAATGAGTTACAGTAGTCAAGTCTTGATGATATAAGAGCATGGACCGCAATTTCAAGACTCTTAAATGTCAGACATGATTTTACCTTGGCCAAATTCCTCAAATGAAAAAAAACTTGACTTTACCACATCATTGATCTGAGTATTCAACTTCAGAGAGCTATCAATATAAAAACCCAGGTTTTTAACTTGGTCTTTAACATACCATGACAATGGTCCAAAGTTCAACTGCATTAAAATATATTAATCACGTTATTTTTCCATAACTAATTAAATAAATTAACACGTTAAACAGACAGCCCTATTCTGTATACATTATATGCATCAGTTTTACACAGATTAGTAAGAAATGTATTAAAATAGCAGTTAATGTTATCACTTCAGTCATAAATGAATTTTTGGTGAGATGGTGGCATGTTTTTGAAGTTCTCCACTGCGTTCATTGTTCTTGTCATCCCTGGAGCCTGGTGCACATGTCTTCACATTGTTCTACTTTACTGCCTCACCATCTGGCTTCTCCTTACAGACAATCCCTAATGTGATACCTGGCCACCAGTCCTCTCATTTTCAGGTTCTCTTCATGTCTCTGCCCCCCTCTCCTGCGTTTTTGCCTCCATTCACTGAAGTTCGTGTCCAGTTGAGTTACATGTTGGCGTGCTGATCTGGATTCAGGGGACTAAACCCATTTTCAGAGAAACAAAGATGGAACATGGTCAAACACTTGGAATCACATCTTGGCATTGCACAAACAGATTTTTCTGTTAAAATGCCATATTTCCCAGACGTGCTTTAGGTAGTTTCCAATCTTCGGCGTGAAAATGGAAGGTACAGCGATACCATATGAGACGCAAAATGTGCCTTCCAGCCATTGACTGTGCTTCACCAAAGTGTGTCTGTCTCTGTGGCTTATGGTGTGAAACATTCACACGTGCCACCACCGCAGAACAAAGTCTCTTTTTATTTCCCGACCTTAAATTCACACTGGGATTTGACGCAGCATTTATTTCTCTCCTGGAGAGGTCCGTGTTGTGTTTTTTGGGCTGTGTTAATGTCGCCCCTGCTGCAGGCATATGCTTTTATTGGTCTTTTAAGTCTCCGACTTGTGTTTTTCTCCTAACCTACTGTTTTTTGATGTTCTGTTATTCTTAATGGTTTGCTAAAGTCCCAGACGCAATTCTCCAAACTCGCGAGCAGGTGTATAAACATAATTATACCAGTCATCTCGACGGGGCTCTTCTGGTGGGAATTAAATAATTGAATAACATGACAAACCACATCTTTCTTAACTGTGTGCAAGGACAGATGCTAAGCTATAATTGTGGACAGTTGAGTTGATCCCTGTTGAATTCAGCTGGTTTCTCTTTGTCACTAGGGTATAAAGAATGACATACAAATGCAGGAAAGCATCACACCACTTAAAACAGGTTACACTTAACGGCTCACACCTTCATAATACTGCTCACATGAACATTATGAACATTATTCTCTCAGAATGTCATGATATTACTATAAAAGTATGAACTACCTCAGTCTTCTTAAATTAGAGGCTTATGAAAAGACAAGATACCATGAGCTCATTTTCTGCTGTGGTACTGTAACGAAAGTGATACTGTTCTTCATTTTCTTTATCTTTTTCTTCTCTTTTTTTAAATGAATCCACTTAGCAAGCCTTGAATCATCTTTTGCCTGAACATAAAACAAAAGCATCTCAAGAAGAACACACAAGACAGCAACGACAGTTCTTTTCCTGGTGTTTTTCCCCCTAGTCTTGTTTCTTGTATTATATAGTTTGCTGGTATCTATATTTCATAACTATTGAGGTAATGTATTTTATTGGATAATCGGTGAATTAAACACATATATTAAAGGCACCATGAAATTATTAGTAGTACAGATTTCTGATTTATTTAGTTATAGTAGTAGTATTAATAATAATAATAATAATAATAATGATGATGATGATGATTCATTCATGGAGTGCCATGAAGATGTTTACGTCCTAAAAAAAAAAAAACAATAGAATGTATTTATTTATTTTTCTCACTCGGGGTGAAGTGCCATTGTGATGTTTAGATCCTAATAATAATAATAATAATAATAATGTAATTTATTCATTCATTTTTGGGATGGATTGCCATGAAGATGTTTACATCCTTAAAAATATTTATTGATTTGTTTGTTTGTTTGTTTATAATAATAATAATGATGATGATGATGATGATGATGATGATTCATTTATGGAGTGCCATGAAGATGTTTACGTCCTAAAAAAAAAAACAACAATAAAATGTATTTATTTATTTATTGTTCTTACTCGGGGTGAAGTGCCATTGTGATGTTTAGATCCTAATAATAATAATAATAATAATAATAATAATAATAATAATAATGTAATTTATTCATTCAATTTTGGGATGGATTGCCATGAAGATGTTTACATCCTTAAAAATATTTATTGATTTGTTTGTTTGTTTATAATAATAATAATAATAATAATAATAATTCATTCATTCATTCATTCATTCATTCTTGGGATGGAGTACCATGAAGATGTTTACATCCTAAAAAAATATTTGTTTGTTTGTTTGTTTATAATAATAATAATAATAATAATAATAATAATAATAATAATAATAATAATAATGTAATTTATTCATTCAATTTTGGGATGGATTGCCATGAAGATGTTTACATCCTTAAAAATATTTATTGATTTGTTTGTTTGTTTATAATAATAATAATAATAATAATAATAATAATTCATTCATTCATTCATTCATTCATTCTTGGGATGGAGTACCATGAAGATGTTTACATCCTAAAAAAATATTTGTTTGTTTGTTTATAATAATAATAATAATAATAATAATAATAATTCATTCATTCATTCATTCATTCTTGGGATGAAGTACAATGAAGATGTTTACATCCTAAAAAGAATATTTGTTTGTTTGTTTGTTTATTAATAATAATAATAATAATAATAATAATAATAATAATAATAATAATAATAATTCATTCATTCATTCATTCTTGGGATGGAGTACAATGAAGATGTTTACATCCTAAAAAATATTTGTTTGTTTGTTTGTTTATAATAATAATAATAATAATAATAATAATAATAATAATAATAATAATAATAATAATAATAATAATTCATTCTTGGGATGGAGTACCATGAAGATGTTTACATCCTAAAAAATATTTGTTTGTTTGTTTGTTTGTTTATAATAATAACAATAACAATAACAATAATAATAATAATAATAATAATAATAATAATAATAATTCATTCATTCTTGGGATGGAGTACCAAGAAGATGTTTAGATCCTAAAAAATATTTATTTGTTTATAATAATAATAATAATAATAATAATGTTTAGATCCTAATAATACTAATATTAATTAATTAATTAATTCATTCATTCTTGGGTGGAGTGCCATGATGATGTTTACATTCTAAAAATATAAATACATATTTTTACGTACTTACTTACTTAATTTATAATTCATAATATTAAATAATAAACCTGACATCATCAGTGCACAAAACGGGCACTATAATATGGATAGTTTTAGCTCTGAATATAGATCAGATGAGCTGTGTTCATGAATAGTAAAACTGCATAGTAAAAAAATATCTACCATTTGATACATTTCTACCACTGTAGAGTATATACACTTTCAGCCCTGGCTGGAGTTTATTGCATACATTTCCTTTGTTTACTTCTCACTTTTCCATTCCCTAATATCTAGAAGAAGTGACGGTCTCTTTTCTGTGAATAATCCTTCTGCCTTTATTTTGCTGCCACTCCAGAATAAAACAGTATATAGGCAAGATTGCATTGTAATTTCACTGAAATCCATTACTGCCCTATTGGCGTGCAGGGGACCCGCTCCTGGGAAGAAGCAAAAAGGAATTGAGCGATGGAAAATGGGAATCCTCCATGGTGCCTCAAATTAGATTGCCTCTGTTTGGAAGCGGTGTGTGGGATGTGCCTCCGTCTGTGTTTCTGAGACTGTCACTTTGGTATGGAGTCAGTAACGGTGTTGAAAACACTATCGTCTAAGCACTATTGCTGTGAACAGCAAGCTAACGTGATGGAGAAGTATTAGAGCGTCGGCGAGGATTGTGTTGGCGAACAGCTCATTTCTCCTACTAAATTATTCAGACTTGAAAAGCCGGGCCTATTCACTTGCTTTTGCTTTGGTAATATTTTACATGCAAGTCATCGGGAGAGCACAAATTATTTACTTTGTGTTGGCCCCCAAAGATATTTGAATGTTTTTCTTGTGCGGCTGTCATGTGTGATATTTTTCAACTTGTTCACAAGTAGTTGAAACAAAAGCATCCGTAATGGTACATGACATGTTAGAGGCCAAATTCACTGAGTCATATGTTTTCTGGAAAAGAATGAGGGAAGAAGCTTCAAAGAGGATGCAAAAGCACCATAAAAGTGTCATAACAGTATATTTGTTGAATATTTAAAGCCATACGATAGCTTTGTGTGATGAACAGGCTGTAATTGAAGTCGCTCATTGAAATGAATCATAAACTTGAGAACTGGATGAGTCTACTTTGTGAGTAAATCTATTGGACTGGTTTTGAACTGATTCGATAAAAAGATCCAACTCAAAATAATGATTCATAAATCAGATATTGCAACTTTACTTGTACAAAAAGCAGCTTTTTGATCATGAATTTTGGTCTGTTTCTTACACCCCATAATGTAATATGCGCGATTTTTTTTCGAATTGCTCTGTATAACAAAAACATTATTTCAGTGAAAAAAATAATAAAAAAAATTAATTCAACATTTTGAATAATGTCACATCTTTTTTTTTTTCCCAAAATTCTTGTTTTTTTTTGTATAATACATTAAACTTTTTAATGAAATGAAATTAACCCTTTTATTTGCGCAAAAAATAGTTTTTTGTTTTTTTTGTATTATATAATTTCGCATTTAATGTTTTTTTTTTTTTTTTAATTGCAAATAGATTTAACACTACATAGACAAAAATAAGACTAATACTTTCGTCCATGTAACATTATTTTTGCAGCGTAGTTTTTGTGCACATGAATGATGCTAATTTCTCAATGAACGTTAATAACTGACTCTCACAGTCTGAATTAGTTATGTTTGTCTAGTAATGAGACCAGAGGCGAAAATAACGCGACTTCACGTGTGTTCAGTATTTATGTAGAAACAAGCGTCTCCGCCATTCATTCATACAGAGCCAAGCGGAACATGGAGGATTCATATTTAAACCGTCTTTTTGCGTCTTAATATTCACAGACACTAGTCCATATCGCGATTTGAATTAAGTGAGAGACCTACTTTTGATTTATTAATCCAAAAATTGACGAATTCTGTATCTGTTTTTGTGACCGGACTCCGCAATCCCGTCCGCGTTTTAGCGGCAACATTATCAAGCTGCAGACTCGGAACCTGCTGCATCGACAGTCCCGCACCCAGAGTCCCGCATTCTCAGACCCCTCGTTTTTCGAGACAGCGCCTCCTGCTGTTCGGAAGATCGTATAACACCCTTATCCAAATGCCATTGACAACATTAGAATGCAATATTACGGTCTCTTTTTGTTTAAAGTTATCCAAATAAATATTTGCGTTCCCTGCTTAATGCATGTGCCAAAAAAAAAAAAAATCGTGTTCTCAAACTAACTAATTACCCAGTATTTATTTTTTGAGCGTGGGTGTAATTGAAAGGAAATTACTGATGCAACCGATACAAATACAAATTGAACTATCATCTGAAAAATATTATGTGACATTATATTGCTACAATGTTTTAGTTTGTTTTTGTACAATGTTTCAAATTCCATTTTTTTCTTTCAGCTCAACATATAATGGTCTAATTAACATTATACCATGCTAACATTACAAAACCTGTTTTTTGATATTTTGAATGTGAAGCAAAACTCAAATAATAGACAAAACACCAATAATGAACAATTCTGTACTTTATTTAACGATCACCTTAATCACTGTCATCTTGCTGTAAACAGGACAAAGCAAAGAAAAAAGGAAGAAAGAATTGTGTTAGTGACTTTATTTTCGTCTTCAATTGCATTAAAAAAAACTCCTCATTTATAAGTTGCTTTGGATAAAAGCGTCTGCTAAATGAATAAATGTAAAATGTAATGTAAATGCATTAACCATAGACTGGTTAATACATAGTGAAGGCATAGCAAATTTGATTATTAGGCAACTGTAGCCTATGAGTTGTAAATGGCTGGCAACAACTTCATATCACAGTAAAATTAATATTGATCCATTTTAATACTTACGTTTTAAGAACTAATTTAAGTAGTCTATATAAATTATATAAAATAAAATAATTACTTTGGCATTAATTAATTCAATTTATAGTTTTAGGAGAAAAGTTCCGATAATTAAAAAAAGGTAAATCTGATTAAATAATTAATGATGACATTCTTTGATATTAACACACTTAATGTATTTAATTGGTCTACTTTAATGTCAACTAAATTTAATCAATTTTTTTTACAATGGCTTGTCTACAAAAAGTCCAAGGTTAAAGGCTAACGTTAGCTATCAAAATATTTTCGGGGAAAAAAGGCGAAAAAACATACATTAACGGCTCAAATTTTGTTACAAACTATCATTACAAATATTAAATAGACTGTTCATATGTTGGTGTATCGATGAGCTATAAAGTAGTTTGATTAAAAAAGAAATCATTGAATAAAATTGAGGATACTCACCGTGTTTTGGTTCTTCACGTGTTTATCCATGTGTTTATCCGATCCAATTTGAAAGGTGGCGCTGTCTCGAAAAACGAGGGGTCTGAGAATGCGGGACTCTGGGTAGATGCAGCAGGCTCCGAGTCTGCAGCTTCATACTACTCTTTAGCGGAGGAGAAATTGTAGACACGTGACCACGTAACGTTAGAGACAGAAATGTTGTGTAAATAAGATAAATAACATTTCGTTTGTTTAATAAAAGAACAAGGTATAGACCTGTTCTATAGGAAAGGTAACCTTAAATAACGTCTGTTGTGATCTGGCGGGCCGCCCCCCTAATATAATGGCAGGGGAGACACTGTATATCAAATTTACAGGCAGAAAACATATTGTCATATGAAGTAAGAATAAATATGAAACCTATTAGAAATTAGAGCAATTTTATATATACTGACATAAAAATACAAATATGAGTAGGTTTGTATAATACCATCTGTCATGCATATATATATATGTTTTAGAAAACTTTAAAATATATTTTGTTGACATGGTATACATGGTATAGTATAATACCACATGCATATACATATTTTACTTATATGTTAGAAACTTATGTCTTCACTCTTGATATAGGGCAATATGTGTCATATTGGGAGACTTGGAAACGCAAAAGTTGTCAGTTATTTTGAAAGAATCAGGCCAGTATGTTCTTCAAAAATTCACCTTTTGTGTTCCTCGGATGAAAGAAAGTCATAGTTGTGGTTTGGAGCGACATGCGGGTGAGTAAATGATGACAGAATTTATCTTTTCGGGTGAATGTGCGTTTCCTTTAAGGCTTAAATGGCAAATATACGTGCGCATGTAGTGTTAAAGAATGTTATGTTCCCACAAAGAGGCTGAATAGGAGAGAGAAATTGGTGGGCGTGACATGGGCCACAGGCATATTTTACTCAGCTGAAATAGGCAACGCTCAGGAGAAAAAGAGAGGTGGAAGCAAAAATAGAGATGGCAGGAATGGCGAGATAAAACAAGGGGTTGGAGGGGAGAGCGAGTTCAAGAAAAGGAAATCGCAAAGTGACGTGAGGCCTGCAAAAAACTCCATTAAGCTCTCATCACATAAGTAGCTCAGGAACCAGGTACAGGAAGTGGATTTTGTAGAGCTGACAGAAGAACTGTGAGTCGCTTTCCAGACCACTAAATATTATTAGTTTTTTTTTTTTTTTTTTTTTTTTTTCAGAGGATTACGCTTGGTTTTAGATTTAAGATTTAAGATTTAGAGATGTTTTTAAATCTCTCCCCTCTCTCTCTCTTGCGATTTAAAAGTTTGTACTTTGTACTGTATTTTATACAGTATCAAAATAAAGACATTTCATATCTGTTCACAGGTGCATTTTGGTCTCTTTATCGCCATCTGTGGTTGAAACATAAAATTTCAAGTTACTGGAGTGTAACTTCATCTTTCATTACCATGTATTTCTGACATTTTATGTATTTGTCCAATATCTACTGTATCAGCAGCTCATGCTAGACAGCATTCCTAGTACTAAAATGCTTTCATACACTTACATCAGTTCGAAATGTTAGTAGGGATCATTCATTCATCTCTTATCTTTGTTAGGAACATGTCCCTGCTGTCCATACTCACATCTGTATTGCAAGACTGTAAATATCATTAGGCTTTCTAAACAAATCAGTGTATTCTTTGGATCACTTGTCACTGTTATGCCCAGGGGTTGCAGGATGATGTTGGTTTTGCTATCTGTAGAACAAGGCAGAATTGCTCAGCATATGCTCAGCAGATTGTGTTTGTCTTAGTGAGCTTTTCTGCTCATCGCTGAGGATCAGGGAAATATAAATAGCCAGGAAAAAAGAACAAAAAAGCTGTGAAACACTCTTATGAATTTAATTTGCTGAAATCTGTTCAATCGTTTGAGTTCGGCTGAGGTCTGCAAATTCCTATCTAGATTCATTTTTGCTGGGGAATGTATTCATTTCGGCCAGGTCATGAATTGGGCAGTGATATCCACACACACACACACACACAAATGAAATGAAATGCATTCTGAATGCCATATTGAGAATTTTGCTTCTATTTGCAGATCAACCGATTATGGCAGCACTTATGAGAGGCTGAATGATAAAGTGGGAGTCAAGACCGTTTTGAGTTACCTCTATGTTTGCCCCACCAACAAGAGAAAGGTAAGACGCCTACAGCCTTTTATTCTCTGCTTTCTTCCCTTTGAGAGACTCCATGTTCCCCTACTTCAAATAAAGGAAGTTATTTTGAATTATTTCTTTATTTTTCTGCATTCCAGCTGACTATAAAAATAAACTAAAAAGCACTAAAGGAGTGACTAACCTGTACAACCTGAAGCGATTCTAAGCTAAAATCAGAGCTAAGCAGTGTGAAAAAAACTGATGCATACTAAATGATTATATTATATTATGTTACATTGTATACTACGGTGCTGTTGAATGCTTGAATCTGATTGGCTGATAAACATTCTAAGGTGTACAGTTATTTTCAGCGAAACGCACAGCTAAAGTAGTTCCAGGCAGGTCTTGACCACGTTAGATGTCCAGATTACTTTCGCCGAAAAATAACAAAACCCACAATGACACTGACCAAGCAAATAAATACAGTAAATTATTTCAATGTTTTTGCCACTAAATTATGTATTGAATGAGCTGCGTAAGAAATTAATCCTACTCACAAGAGCATTTTAAAGACAAAAACCTGACAAATGTCTTTAAATACAACATCTTAACAATTTTTGTGGTGTGGTAACCGTATTATAAACGGAATAATGGACTGTGGTCTGTTGAATTATTAGAAAATAATGCACTCCGCTTCACGTTGATGTCCCCATCACCACCTCTGGTGTGCATTATTTTCTAGTAATTCAACAATTACTCATTATATATTATACTATATTTAGACCTTAATGCAACTTAATAATTTTTTTTATCTGATTTAAGAAAAGGATAAAGTAAGAATAAAAATTCTGAAACATTTCTTTTATAATGTTAATTTGATAATTACATACATAATGCTTACCAAGACTGCATTTATTTGTTTAAAATCTGTATAATCAGATTACAATTTAAAATAACTGTTATCTGTTGTATGTTTAGATTTTAATTGAAATTTGAATTGAATTGATCTATTGAATTGAAGTGATTGAGCCGCATGCGAAGCTGGTGTAAATTACTCTACAAACAAACACCTTTGTTTACTTTTGTGT
The DNA here is from genome assembly GCA_036247105.1 of Cirrhinus mrigala. NCBI lineage: Eukaryota > Metazoa > Chordata > Actinopteri > Cypriniformes > Cyprinidae > Cirrhinus > Cirrhinus mrigala. The sequence goes on along the minus strand of CM070007.1, from coordinate 13,102,755 downwards.
GTCGCCTGGCAAAAACTTTGTTGCAACCACAACTGTTTCTGAGGAACTACATTGTTTGGTGGAAGAATACTGTTTTTATTCATATCATTATACTTTATTTGCTCTGTTTTATTTTGTAAAACCTTACTACGTATATGGAATAACCGTTTTATAAAAACAATAACCCTGTAAAGCCGTGGTTTACAGTGAATTCATAACGGCTTAGCTGTTATTAATTCACTGTAAACCGCGGCTTCTTGGGGCTTATTGCTTTATTATAAAACGGATAGTTATGGTCCTTGATTCTGATTGGTTGAGCTGCGTTCTAAGCTGTTGTAAATTACTCTACTAACATACACCTTTGTTTACATTTGTGTGTTGCTCGGCAGTCACTTTGTTGCAACCACAACTGTTTCTGAGGATCTACATTGTTTGGCAAAAGAATAATGTTTTTATTAATATCACTACACTTTATTTGCTTGTTTTATTTAGTGAAACCTTACTATGTGTATGAAATAACCATTTTATAAAAGTAAAAAGCCCACTTTGCATCATGCCTAACAACACCCCTTAGCTGTTATAAATTCACTGTAAACCACAGCTTTTTGGGGCTTATTGCTTTAAAAGAACAGCTTTGATTTGTCTTCAGAAATCATCCGGATATGCTGATTTAGTGATCCAGAAACATATCTTATCATCCATGTTGCTTAATATTTATGAATTAAGCTGTTTAATATTTGTGTGGAAGCCATTATAGGTTTTTCAGGATTCCTTAAATGGAAATTTCAAAAGAGCAGCATTGATTTGCTTTCAGAAATCATTCTAATACGCTGCATTGATACTCAGGAACCCCTTCTTGTTGTTATTATTTGTTGAAATTGGTGCTGCTTAATTAAGTATGGATTCTTTATTTGAAATCTTTTGTAGCATTATAAAAGCCTTTACGGGCATTTTCAATCTATATAATACATCCTTGCTGATTAAAATGTACGGTCAGCCCATCTTTATCCCAAAATAAACCACAGCATCATACTAGTCCTTCAAACATCTCTTAAACCTTCACTCCCATCTGCCCCCAGACTGTTCATTGGTCCCATTAGTACAATTTCCCATTAGAACAGATGGATGGCCTCCTTTGAAAAGCCCTAGATGTTTGTTTACCTCTGCTTTTGTGAACTGTAAGTGCACAATGGCCGCGCACAATGCGCATCATCTGAAGGTATTGTTGTTGTTTAGCGGCTCTATGCACAAACTGGATTAATGCGCCGGCTTATTTCCCTGACTATGTGGGCAAACACAGTCCCATTCCAGAGAAAAGGATTGACTCTGGCAGATCCCATGGCTATTTTCAAATAGGGCTAAGTTTAGGCCTAACCTTTAGCACAACACTTTTCCATTTGAGAGATGGGCATGACATTTCCGCAGCTCTGCCTGAGCTCTTAAATGGGAACTTGCCAAGAATCCAAAGTGCTTCGCGCAACCCGCTCTTTTAGCACTCTCGACGGAGACGAGATTACATGCTGATGCGAAGATCGCCGACAAATGAGCCTGTTTATATTTCCACCACTCTATTTGTTATAAAACGCAGTTGATCGGCCGTGACGTGATTAATTTGAGACTGTGTGTCCTTTTCCTGCTGTTTACACTGCTCGCCCGGTACTGGCGCCAATCTCATTCGGCGGCAGGAGGCTACGTGTGGGCTGTTAACTGTGCGCTGCATGTAGATTAGCTCGCAGGATGCTAGCCGTCTGGGTGCCGGCAGATAACAGGGATCCCTCAACCCTATTGATTGTACTTCGCAACTCTCCTCGCTCCTTTATTCAGCTGAGAAACATTTGTTCACAGTTGTCATGTTCTGGTGGCTTGAAAACTTAATTATGTGCTAATGCTTAATCAGTATCTGTCTGACCTCAGATTTGTGGTTTCCCAGCTTTACAGCCCAGTCGTGACCCGTAGGCCACATTTACACCACGGACGGCTCTAAATATAGGCCTAAATGGGGGCTGTTTTGTGATGTGAGTCATTCTGTTGCGCCCAGACAACATAATAAATGAATAACAGTGATGCAAACCAATCTATGTGTTATTTTAGCACATCCGTAGACTGTTTCATCTGTTAAAATGAAAATTAAAATGTGTGTAAAAGCTGTGAATGACTAATGAAACAGTCAGAAGGTTGAAGCTCTACAGTACGTTATCTGACAGTGATCCATATGTGCATATAAACTATAGAATTTTCTGCCTTGCATACCATAAAAAGCAGCAAACTTTTGCAATTTTGGAACTTTCTAACTGGTTCATTACAGTCAATCTAATATCCATATATTACATCAGTAAAGGGTGAAGATCTCCACCCCTTAATTTAATCTCCAGGGTAAAATGGGAATTGCTAGCGCAAGCATGTAACGCTTAGCTTTATGAGACCTTTGTCAAACAGTACAGTATGTACAGTACACTCCTTAAAAAAACACTCCTTAATTTACCTCTGTAATGAAACCTCTTTGCTCTCTGCTGTCTTAGACGACGACATCTTTATTTCTAATCGGCAGCTTCTCTAAAGGGAGGGGTGAGGGCTGGACGGAGCTTTTGTTTGCAATTCGCAACCTCACCGCTGGATGTCGCCAAAACTTACACACTGCACCTTTAATATTCCCGCATATTTTCGCGTTTTCCAAGAATGTAGGAATCCTGGATTTTCAATGAAACAAATAAACTTTAGTTGTTCAGAGGGTCAATTTGCATTGTTTTACCTTATTTCAATGCTTGTTTTATATTTTAAAAGGACAGTTTACCCAAAAATGGAAATTCTGTCATTAATTACTCACCCTCATGTGGTTCCAAACCTGTAAGACCTTCATCTTTGGAACACAATTTTAGATATTTCTGATGAAATCCGAGAGCTTTCTGACCCTGTATAGACAGCAAGGGAACTGACACGTTCAAGTCCCAGAAAGGTAGTAAGAACATTGTTAAAATAGTCCATGCAACATCAGTGGTCCAATCGTAATTTTATGAAGCTACAATAATACTTTTTGTGTGCAAAAAAAAAAAAAAAAAAAAAAAAAAACGTAAAAAAAAAAATATGACTAAATGACTTTATTAAAAAACTCTTCTTCTCTTCTGTGTTTTTGACACGCGTTTACAAGAGTACCACAACTTTCATGTGCATCGAATACCGACAGGGAAAAAAATATTCTCATAGTTGGACTATTTTAATAATGTCCTTGAACGTGGTGGTTGCGTTGCTGTCTATGCAGGGTTAGAAAGCTCTCGGATTTCATTAAAAATATTTTAATTTGTATTTCAAAGATGAACGAAGGTCTCATGGGTTTGGAACGACATGAGGGTGAGTAATTAATGACAGAATTTTCATTTTGGGGTGAAAAATCCTTTTAAATCATTTTAAATAATCTTTTCCATGTCAGTCTTCGACACGTGTTTACAAGAGTACCACGACTCTCTTGTGAACGTGCATCGAATACTGACAGGGAAAAACGTATTCTCGTACCTGAACTATTTTAACAATGTCCTTACTACCTTTCTGGGTCTTGAACCATGCGTTGCTGCCTATGCAGGGTCAGAAAGCTCTCGGATTTCATCAAAAATATCTTAATTTGTATTCAGAAGATGAACAAAGGTCCTACAAGTTTGGAGGGTGAGTAGTTAATGACAGAATTTTCATTTTTGGGTGAACTAACCCTTTAAAGGTGTCATCAGATGCCCATTTTCCACAAGTTGATATGATTCTTTAGGGTCTTAATGAAAAGTCTATAACATGCTTTGGTTAAAATTTCCCAATGATAGTGTAAATTACACCTTTTTTACCTTGCCAAAATCAGCTCTGCAAAAATCATCCTGTTCTGGTTGAGGTTGCTTTAAATGTTAATGAGCTCTGCTCGCCCCGCCCCTCTCTTCTCTTTGTAGAGTGACGAGTCTGTATACTGTAGCCGCGTTTAGCCGCTAAACTTGCTAACTAGCACGTTATTTGGAAAGCCGATCGCAAATATTCATTAAAAAAAAACTCATACTCACTTCTGCTGTAAGTGAAGCTGGATCAGGAATGATTTGCGCGAACATAGACGGATATATGTAGATCGGGAGGCACATTCCATTCACAAACAAACGTAAACCACTGCATCTTCAGCGGCTCAGATGTCGAGGGTTAATGACGACCACTATGTTCATTATTACATACAGCAACACAACACCTCAATCGTTCAATCTGAGATATTCTTGTCTAATTTACATCCCTGCTCCAACATCGAAACAATGGAGGTCGGACTGTTACAGCTGATTTAAGGCGGGTCTGAGGTAAGACGCTCGTGTCAATCAACTATCGTGGGAGCGGCGGGAGATGAATTAAAAACCACTGCATGGATTTTTATCATTATAGGGTAGATTTGTACATACACTGCCAACACACATTAATGTTCACACAACATGTAAAAGTGAACTTTGCATCCGATGACCCCTTTAAATCATTTTAAATCATCTTGATGGCCTCTAATAAATTTACTGAGGCCCCCTAGTGGCCTGGTCACCTGGTTGAGGACCAGTGCTTGAAAAAAGTTTTGGTTCCTTTATTTTTGAGAGTGTTAAGTTCAAGAAATGAGCAAGTTATTTAAACAAAACTTTTGACAAGGGACTCAAAGTGAAAAATCATTTCCCTTCGATAACAAACGCTGTTACCCAGTGCACTATTACAGAAAATGATTACACCCTAAAATCTATGAACTGCATCTGACAAGCCCAAAGACACCGGCAGACACAAGGGGCCTCTTTCCATCTTCTTATAACGATAATGAACAGTAAAAATCGGGAGCCCAGGCCAACAAAATCCTGGCTGCGTTTCGGCTGGCTGTTTATTGGCGCTTAATGAAAAACAATTTATCTAAATCACCGCCCCGGAGGATTCGTAGTTAAAGCTTGTGGAGAGAGGGGTGGGATTTTTGTCAGTGACAAATGCACCACTGTTTTTCCAATTCAAATCCAGTTGAGGGAAGAAAACAGCCGTTTACATTTAGGGTGGATGGAGGTGAGCGAAAGAGCGAGATGATAGAGGTGGGGAGGTTTCGAGCTTATGTTTCACAGTTTGCTTACTAAATATCACATCTAGATGTCAACCCTAAGTGTGCATGCTTAAATTAATGTGCTCCGAAATGCTTTAGAGCCTATTAGGTTCCATTTAAACATCCAAGGCACATGCGTCATATTTTTTCAAGCAGTAAAAATCCATAATGAAAATGTCTGCAACTGTTTTTAGCGCTAAGGCAATTCTCGTATGACAGTAAACACGGTGCCTGGCATTCAGGTGTGAGCCATTTAACGAGCAGGCAGATGTACTTACCCTTTAATTATCACTGAGATCAGATGCAACCACCCAGTCAAACACGGGCATAAAATGAAACACTTTCCATGATGCAGTGTGTTCAGCAACAGAGGAGTTTTGCATTTGTGTTTTAATTAAATGCTGTGCCCATCCACAGATTTTCCTCTGTGCATACTGTACATATAACCAGAACCAATTTAAGAGGAGCTTGGAAACTAAGCCAAGGTCAGTGCTGAAGTGGAGCTACTGTAGTTAGCTCAGTGTCATTATTATTCCATTCAGAATGGAAGCAATGGTCAACCTTGACCTAGTATGAGCGTTATTTGGTGTGGTCTAAAGCCTAGGAATACTGTAGCTCATCTAAAAAAATTTAAATTACATTTTTATTGTTTGTGTGAGGTGTTTCTTTAAATGGAGTTTAGTGAGCAAAGGTGCAGGGTGCCAGATAGCAGCAAGTTCACTAAGAATTTTTAAAATTAAAATGTCTAAAATATAATTGCTTTTACTCAGCAGGTAGGTTGATGCTAGTAGGCTTCGTTTTAATATGCTCTAAACCTCTTTCCCAGTTCTTTTTCTTTTCAACACCCTACTGTATCATAATTGATACACAAATTTCTAAGGCCTCTAAATGATCAGCATGATGCAATCTGCTGACAAAAAAAAAAAAAAAAAAAAAAAAAAACTGTTTTACAGAATTGCAATTATGAGGGTAAAAAAAAAAAATTAAATGCAAGATTTAAACTGATATTTTTGATTTTTTTTCTGTGTGTTTGTATCTCACAATTCTAACTTTATAACACGAGTTAAGTCAAAATTGTAAAATAAACTCACAATTCTGAGAACTTTTTTCCTCATCAGAAATGGACTTTATAACGCTGTTTATGTCTAACAATTCTGAGAAAAATTTCAAGAATAAAAGTCAGAATTGAGAGATATAAACTTGCAATTGCAAGAAAAAAGTCAGAATTGTGAGATATAAACTTGCAATTGCAAGAAAAAAGTCAAAATTGTGAGAAAAAGGTCATGATTGTAAGACAAAAAGTCAGAATTGTGAGATATAAACTTGCAATTGCAAGAAAAAAGTCAGAATTTTTATCTCGCAATTCTGACTTTATTTCTCACAATTGCAAGTTTATATTATGCAATTCTGAGAAAAAAAGTCAGAATTGTGAAATGTTGGAAGTTCGCAATTGCGAGAAAAAAGGCAAAATTGTGAGAAAAAGTTAGAATTACAAGAAAAAAATTCTGAATTGTGAGATTTAACCTTGTAATTGCAAGAAAAAAAAGTAAAAAAAAAAAAAAATCTCACAATTCTGGCTTTATTTCTTGCAATTGCAAGTTTATATTATGCAATTCTGAGGGAAAGTCAGAATTGTAAGAAAAAAGTCAGAATTGCAAGAAAAAAATCCAGAATTGCAAGATGCAAACTCGGAATTGTGAGGAAAAAAGTCAGAATTACAAGAAAAAAAGTCAGATTTGCGAGATATAAACTTGCAATTGCAAAAAAAAAAAAAAAAAAAGTCAAAATTTCTATCTCACAATTCGGACTTTATTTCTCACAATTGCAAGTTCATATTATGCAATTCTGAGGGAAAAAAAAAGTCAGAATTACAAGAAAAAAAAGTCAGATTTGCAAGATATAAACTTGCAATTGCAAGAAAAAAAAATCTAAATTTTTATCTCACAATTCGGACTTTATTTCTCGCAATTGCAAGTTTATATTATGCAATTCTGAGGGAAAAAAGTCAGAATTACGAGATGAAAGTCAAAATTGTAAGAAAAAAGCCAGATTTGCGGGATGCAAACTCGCAGTTGCAAGAAAAAAATGTCTGTCAAATATAATACATCATGGTTTTTGAGGAACATTTATTTGTACATCTCTAAATCATCACTGTATTGCACTGCACTAAATGTTTGCCCCAAACATTAAAAACTACAGAGCTTTGACCTGAAGATAAAATTTTGGGCTATATATGCAATACTGTTATAAAGATCTAATTGACTAACGTTACAAGTTAGTGTTTTGTCTTATAAATAGTGTAGTCTATATTTGCTTATATCATACTGTACGAGCCATTAGATCCTCATGTATCACACAATATATGTGTGTTTTTTTAATGTTTTGTCGAAAGAAAACAATTCTGACTATTCTTTCATAGGTCAGGTTTTACAGGGTTAACCTTTGTGTCTTTCTGTTTTTTCTTAGATAATGGTGCTGACTGACCCTGAGTTTGAAAGCAGTGTTCTCATCAGCTCAGATGAAGGTGCCAGTTATCAGAAGTACCGCTTGAACTTCTTTGTCTTAAGTCTTCTTTTCCATCACACGCAAGAGGACTGGGCATTGGCCTACAGCCACGATCAAAAGGTAAGCTTTGCTTTATCTAAGCAAAAAAAAAAACGTGGCAGCAGTGGTAAATATCACAAATTACCATATTCACTTAATAAACTTCCCTGCTATTCAAAAAAATATAAAAGGTTCCGAAATGGAGTTCTCACAGCAAACGTTTTCTCTATATATGTTAAATAACTATTTAGACACTGTTTTTATCAAACTCACATTCAGAATGGCTTTATTTTGGTATTTAATCCATTTATCCAATTAATTCGCTTTAGATAAAATCGTGTCTGACCGTACCATTCTTCTCACTGAATAGCAATTGTAGAGTGAATAATAAGTAACTGAACAGTGACGGGTGTTTTGTAGCTTATTTAAACTACAAAGAGTAGGATGGTTTATAGGCTGCATATTTTTAGGTATGGTATTTAGTTGGCAAGGCTGACTAAGTAATGCCATTTCTGCATTTTGTTTTTTTTTTAAATCTGGAATGGTTCTCAAATAAAAACGAGTGGATTCTGTGGAGTGCTGAAAATTTAATAATCATTACCAAGGACAAACCCTCCCACGAGAGTGATAGTGAGAAAGAAAGATAAAGAGAGCAAAAAAAGACAGACTTTTGACTTTTAAAGGTCTCCTTTTATTTGGCAGTGATTCATATTCATAGTCAGCCTGTAAAGGAAACCCAATAAAAAGTGTGTGAACAGAATGGACATCCAGCAAAATTAGCTGAAGCTTGTAAATAAATCCATACAGCAAGAGAATATATCACTGTCCATGCTTTGAATCTGCCTTTTGTTCTATGGAGTAGAAGAATTGTATGGATTTATGTTGTTTTATAGTGTCTGCACGTCTACATTTACTAAAAGGGCACATTAAATAAATCAAAAGTTGCAGTAAAGACATTTATAATATTACAACCACTGATAGATTAGTGGTTCCTGCATATTTCTATGTCAAAATAAATGGTGTTCTTTTGATCTATTTCCACAAAAATATTAAGTAGCAGCTGTTTGATAATAATAATGTTTCTTGGCCAGCAAATCAGCATCTTTGAATGATTTTTTAAGTATCGTGTGCCACTAAAAACTGGAGTAAAGGCTGATGAATATTCAGCGTTGCATCATAGGAATAAAGTACGTTTTAATATATTTAATAGATTAAAATAGAAAACAGTTGTAATTTGTAATAATCTTTCACAATATTACTGATGATTATGTTGTCTATGTAGAATCAGCCACTGCTTTTTTCCTCCAGTCTCTAAACTTTTAGTGGTAAAACATTGAACTCAGTCACTGGTCCCTGCACTTCCCATAATGATGTTATCCCGAGCCATACTGCAATGTTCTTGGAGACAGTCATGCTTACTCGCTCAAAAAATGACACACATTAATGCTGTGGCGACATGGCACTAAAGTGTCTCATTTTCTGAATCGACAAGGGTGGCTGACACTGTGTCCAGACTCATCACGGCCGGAGCAGAGCTGTGGATTAGGTCAACACCTGAAGCATTGTCTTATAGAGAGGTGTCAGGCTGGTCAGGTCCACTCGTTGACGATTCATTAAAGACAGATGGTGGTTTAGGCCCAGCTCTCTCTCTTTCTCCTCAGAAGAGCACCGGCTCGGGCCTCTCAGATAAAGGAGCCTCTGGGAATCTGACAAAAGAAGTAGCAATTGATCCCTGCCCAGCCTCTCAGTCTGGTTAACTGAGGTTTCATTGACCAACAGAAGTCCACAAAAGCCATTCAGTGTCTTTAATGATACTAATAGCTTGCTCTAAATGGTCGTTTTATGCAACAGTGCGGAAGCACAACCATGGCCTTTGAGATGACCTTGAAGTACACCGAACAAGCCTCACTACTTTTGATGCAATTGGTCTGCTTTGATTAGAGCAATATTCTGGGTTCAACGTAAATGAAGTGCAATTGACAGTATTTGTGGCATAATGTTGAGTTTGCGAGTTTGTATCTAACAGTTCTGAGAAAAAAAGTCAGATTCGCAAGATTAAAAGTCAGAATTGTGAAATATAAACTCGCAAATGCGAGAAAAAAAGTCAGAATTTTTATCTCGCAATTCTGACTTCATTTCTCACAATTGCAAATTTACGGTGCATTATGCAGTTCTTAGAAGAAAAGTCAGAACTGTGAGATGTAAACTTGCAACTGCAAGAAAAAAGTCAGAATTGTGAGGAAAAAAAAGTCAGAATTGCGAGATATAAACTTGCAATTGAAAAATTGCTGACTTTATTTCTTGCAATAGCAAGTTTATATTATGCAAACTTGCATCTTCCTAGTTGTGGCATAAAGTTGATTAAGGCCAAAAATAGTGCTGGCGAGTGCTTCATGTTCTTTAAGAAAAAAAAATAAAAAATAAATAAATCAAGGTTACAGTGAGGAATTTACAGTAAAGGTGAATGGGGCCTTTGTATTATTATTATTTGAAAATTGAAGTTAATAATTTTGAAGTTAATAATTTTATAAGACATTATAACATTGATTCAACTTATAAGACCACAATTTTAACTGTTTAAATATTTGTTAAATATATATTAAAGATTTAAATAATAATAATAATTATTATAAAATAATATTAATTAAAAATCTATGTAACTGTGTTCATTAACTTTTATTGTTCATAATACCATTAATGATATTTTGACTTAAAACTGCTTATTTATTCAAAAAGTTTGTCCCATTTAACCCATTAATTTAGACTAATAACTAACTAACTGGCTAAATAAATAAATAAATACCATAAATGAATGAATAAATTAATGAATTAATATTGTTGTCTGAAATATTTTTAGGAATTTCCTCCTTACAGTTAAAAAAAAAATAAAATCTATTATTTAAACAACAACAAAAAGCATATAACTGAATTGACAGTGTTTGTTGCATAATGTTGATTACAGCCAAAAATAGTGCTGGCGTGTGCTTAGTTTCGTTCAAAATAAAATGAAATGAAAAAAAATAAAATAAAATAAAATATTTACTGTGAGGTATTTACAATGTAAGTAAATGGGGCCAGTCTTGTAAGTTTTAAAAGCAGAAATTTGAAGTTAATAATTTGTAATAATTTTTTTAGATAAAAACATTATAACATTGATTCCACTATTAAAACCACCATTTTAGCTGTTTTTAATAATAATTTTTATAGTTGTTTTGGGGTTTATGGTCTTGCATGGTCATGGAAATGAAGTTTTAAAATGTGATAAAACCACACAAAAGGATTTCTAAGTGATTTTGTCTCATTAAAGGGATCGTTCATCCAAAAATTAAAATTCAATCATCCTTTAATCAACCTTAATTTGTTTAAGCACAAACGATATTACGAAGAATATTGGCAACCAAACAGTTGATGGTAGCCATTGACTTCAATAGCATGGAAAAAATACCATGGAAGTCAAAGGCTACCGTCAGCTGTTATCAACACTGGTTATCAGTATTCTTTAGAATATCTTCTTTTGCGTTTAAAATAATAAAAAAAACTGATACAGTTTTGGAGGGTGCAAAAAATATGATTTGATTAAGATTTGTCATTTTAGGGTAAACTATACCTTTAAAGTCAAGCTAACTTGCATATTGTTTACATCTCGTGGCTGCACTGTTGAAACATTTATGAATTGGCCCTATTCACTTTCACAGAAGGATAATGACAAGATGATTTTTAATTTTATTTACTTATTTAAATGGTAATCAAGGTTATGCTACAAGTGTCAATTAAACTTATTGAACCTGAACTATTTAAAAAAAAAACAACAACTTTATTTTAAGACTCATCTCTACTGTTTCAGCTCTCTCAGATCATCTTTGTTCAGAAATTAAAGCTCTCAAAAAGCTTTTTGAGCTTTTTTTCTAGGTTATTTTTGATTAAAATCCATGAAGAAATCTATCTCGTACTGTGGTCTGAACCAATAAGAATCGTTTGTCTGTAGTCAGCGGCTAAAGGATTTACTGGTGAGCAAGCATTTTTCTCCTTTGTTTGTCATTCAAATCTGTGTATTCTAACAGACTGACATTTTTGCTGAAGACATTTAAATAACAAATATTTCAGTGTTAAAGTAGATATTTTATCAATGATGCTTCTGGAGGGCCCTTAAAAATGTGACTTTCTCTCCTGCCTTTGACTAGTCACTAGTAAAGAGCTCGAGGGTTGTGTATGTTCTTGTGGTGCCATGAGCCCATCAGAGCTTTCTCCAGGTATTATAGACCCTCTCCTGGAACATATGTTTGTAGTGCAAATCTTCCAGCTTTGGGTTTTCCTGGTAGAGCCCAGCACTGATTCATCAGCAGCATAGAGTTGAGAATAAAATTCAGCGGCTAAATTATGCATGGCAGATGGTTGGGAGATGACAAAACTTTCATTATCCTTCAGGCACAGCACTGGCTTCCCCTGTCTAATCTTCCATTTTAAATTGAAGAAAAATGTATCATCAGTGTCTCTACTAAGAAATTCAGCTGTTGTTTCTTTGTGTTGCAGGATTGTCTAAATAAATGACAAATAAATTATACCCACGTTCTATCATGCCAGCATTTTGCTCTCGATAACAGACGTGTCATTCTCAAAGTTCGCTATAGCGTCAGCTTTATCGTTCCTTGTTGAATGAGATGACAAAGAATTCATTTCAGCTTCACTGACTTTGGATCACTGCCATTTTCATATAATTGTTTGTTTGTCATGCTATTTATATCACATTATTTCATGCTGTGATTATAGGTTGTTTTATGCACCCACTATACCAAAGAAATGTACTGACATTTCGTAAGATAAAATATGCAGATCTTAAGACATTCTCTCTTTTTTTTTGTATGAGCTTCAACAATTTCCAGTTATTTTCACAGGTTTGAATTGCTCCAAGCATGCACGTACTTCCAACTACAATGTTTTATTGGATTTCTTTGATAAATACACCTTGATAATATTATAATTATAATAATTTTAATAATATAAAATGGTTCTTTCAGGTCCTCGAATCTGATTGGCTAAGAGGAGTGCAATATTCTAGTGATAGTGTAGCATTTCTCACAGCGGGTGTCATGGCGGATGTTCAAATGTACTAACATTTTATAAATAATACTGTTTTTGTGTCACGGGAGTTTTTTTAGGCGAGAATGTCTTTAGACTTAAAATATCCAATTTGTTAATAAAGAAAACGTTTATTTGAAAATTTGTTTCTATGTTTTCGGAGATGTGAGCTCCAGGCCGTTCAGCACTCATGATCCATTTTTATGAGTGAGTCAGCAGTAAAGACTTTTATATTGAAAGAGACTGAAACAGATGTAAACAAGGAAGTTATTTTTACTTTCAACAAAGTCTTGTAAGACACAGACATTAAATGCACTGAGCAGCGCTGTCATCAGAAATCACCCTTAACAGATGAAAGGATAGTACGACAAAGATATCGCTTCCCTCAGTTGACATTAAAACAAATGTGTTATTGTGAATATGAGATTGAGCTGAAGAATAATTACTGTATCAGATGCAGGGAATCACACTCACCACTTTTATCACACTTTTGTCTTTAAAGTTTGACAATAAAATTCTGCTTTCAGTGTATATGTGGGGGGGGGAAGCCGCAAGAACAAGTATAAACATTTTTAATCCTAAAAGATTATCTTTGGATCAGATCCGCTCATGGAATCCTCCAAAACGCATTGAATCCAGCACAAGAGTGACGTTGCGATGTTCCAGGATAAAAGAGGCTGGAGTGACGTTTTCTTATGAGATTTTGTTGCTTTGTTTCATCAAGAAAAGCATTAATCTGTTCAGCTGAGTGCATGTCATTGTCAGCTATACTTCTGGAAAATCTGACACATCAGATAAACACTCTGGTTTATCACTGTGACTCACTTGAAGCATCTTTTGTGCCTTGTCTTGTGCAGTCAAAAACAAACACCTGTCTTCCAAAAGACAGAGCATGTTTCATTGTCAGATTTTTGTATCCTATTTTTTTTTTTTTTTGACATTTTACAGAATTCCCTTTATAATATTTCTTAGACAGAGATATTAAAGAAAGAAGAATGTGCTTAAAGTACACGGTAAAAAAAAAAGTACACGGTAAAAAAAAAAGTTTCTGCTAAAAACACCTACTCCAAACATGGCCCTTTTTGAAATAAAGAGATAGACAGAAAACAGTAGGCCTAAGCATGTTTATATATGACTGAAACAGCAATAGGAAAAGAGTGTGAAAGTATTTGTGCATATTGAGCAATTTATGCAACTGTGGCTATTTTCA